>JAADVT010000480.1:0-24482 GCA_023335895.1 Pythium rishiriense
CCCCCCCCCCCCCCACGGCTCGTGCTTTCCCTCTAGCGGTTGTTCCCGACGGCCGGCGTGCACCCGTACAACGCCCACGCGGCGCCCTCGCCCGACGAACTCGCGCGTCTCCGTGAGCTCGCGAGCGACGACTCCGTGCTCGCCGTGGGCGAGTGCGGACTGGATTACTCGCCGTCCTTTCCCGACCAAGCCGACCAAAAGGCCTGGTTCGCGGCGCATCTCGAGCTCGCGTGTGCGCTCCGCAAGCCGCTGTTTCTCCACGAACGGCTCGCGCACGCCGACTTCCTCACGCTCATTGACCAGGCCAAGCGCCAGTCCGGTGGGTACTTGCCGCCGGCGGTCGTGCACTGCTTCACGGGCACGGCCGACGAGCTGCTCGCGTACGTGGAGCGCGATTTTTACATTGGCGTCACGGGCCACATCTGCAAGAAAGACCGCGGCGCCGAGCTGCGCGCGATGGTGCGCCACGTGCCGCTGGACAAGCTCGTGATCGAGACCGACGCGCCGTACATGGGCTTCCCCAAGTGCCGCGCGCGCGAGGACAGCGACCGTAAGAAGCAGTACCCGAACGTGCCCAGCGCGCTGCCACACGTGTGCGACGTGGTCGCCGCGGCGATCGGCCTCTCGCCCCAGGAAGTCGCGCGGGCCACGCGGGCGAACGCGCGGCGCTTCCTGCGGCTCTCAGCATGACAAGAACAACGGACACGGGACGCCAAATAAGCAATAGACTCCCATTCCCTAATAGAAAAAAAGGCGAGTGGACTAGAAACTGGAGCGTGGTACATGCAAGGGGGATTGTCGTGGTGGTGGCGGGTTGAGGAAATAGAGACCACCCTACGAGGATGGGGACGAGCAGCACGCAGGAGGAGGTTCATAGTATGATACAGAAGAAGAAAACGGCTCGCCGGGTGGGCGACGTCGCTCGACACACAGCTCAAAAGTCGAGGTCTTCCAGGCAGTTGTTGAAAGAGATGATGCTCGGCGTGAGGGCCGCCGGCGTCGGCTGGTAAAACTTGGTCTCGGCGATGGGCGAGAGGCTCCGGTCCGAGCGCGCGCTGCTGCTCGCGTGGCTGCCCGAGCCGATGATGTCGAGCGGCAGCTCCTCGTCGCTGTCGGTGCTCGCAAAGCTGCTGTCGAAGAGCGAGGTCTGCGCCGTCTTTTTGCGGAGGTTCCACTCGCAAAAGTCGGCGTCGCGGTCGCTGAGCTCGGCGACAATGTTGTCGCACACGGCCGCGATGCTGCGGTCGTCGTTCTCGACGCGGAGGTCCCACGGGAACGTGCTGTAAAACGCCAGCGTCTTGTCCATCCACGAGCGCTTGTGCTCGTTGAAGCGCACGCGCTCGGGCTCGCGCTCGAGGCGCTCGCAGATCCGCGACCAGAGCAGCTCGGGCTCGACGGAAATGTTGACCGTGTAAAACTGGATGGCGCTGAACGCCTGGACCTCGCGCATCTGCTCGCGGATCACGGGCTCGAGCAGCGCGCCGTGCTGGGCGTAGAACACGGCGCTGAACGGCGAGCGGTCGGCGATGTACACGTACTGGCGCGCCGCGACGCCCGTCTTCTCGTGGCGCACGCGGCTCGCGAGCCGCAGCACGCGCTCGAACCACGAGCAGACCCACGACGTCTCCATGAGCAGCGACTGCGCCGGCAGCGCGTATGACGGCATGTCCATGAACGCCTCGTCCATCACGCGGTAGCCGCGCGCCTCAAACTCCTCGACGATCGCGGTCTTGCCACAGCCTGCCAGAGAGGACGACGACCACCATCACGACGGTTAGACTCGGGATACGCCAGCATGGCAAGACGATAGACTATAGGCGCTCGTACCGTGGCAGCCTTCGACACAGATGATGAGGATCTTTGCGTCCGACATGGGGAGTAAAAGGTAGAGAGAGGGAAAGAGAGAGATCTCGCGCGTGGCGTTTTAATCGCGTTGTGTCGGCCGGCCAAACGGTGCGGTTGTGAGGGAAATGCGCCGGACTGGCCTTCAGCGGGTGTCCCAAAAAGCGCGCCAAGTCGAAGCGCACTGCCATTGGCAGCATGCACGCTCGAGTCACGGTCGTACTTTGGCGGAGAGTCAAATTTCAAAAACAGGTCCCACTGTCCATCACCACACTTGGTTTTTGTATAGAATCCAAAATCCTGGCGGGCTTTTTTGCCCGTGTGAGGTTTGTGGCGCCGGTTCTGGGGTTTTGTTTGTTTTGGAGGGAAAAACCAGAGTGAACTCGCCCCAGTTTGGCGCCAATTTTCGGGCTAGGTTAACTTAGTGAGGCATTACAGTAAGTAAAAAACCTCGACAGCGAAGTGTACTCTGCGAGACTAAATAAGACTTTGAAAAGTCACAAGCGCGAGGTTTCATGCACGAAGCAATCTTCCCACTGCAGCACGTGACGAGGCATGTCGGCGACGATGCGGGCGATCTGCTTTTGGGTGCTCAGGCCACGGGTCCGCAGAGCACCAATGGAATGGAGGGCCGCGCCCGCGACGACTTGGCTTCTCATGGGCACGAGTAAGGGGTGGAGAATGTAGCTGTAACGAAAAACAGTCCCAGTCAGTCCCACAACAATCAACGACGTTGGGCCGAGCCAACAAAGTTCACGTACCCTTGGCACTCACGCTCACTGGGGCTCTTCGCGCCACCGACACTGTCTTGGAAGCGGTGGAGTTCCTTGCGGACGATGATGATGGACTCGCCTTGGTCACGGATACACTCGAGCCAGAGAGACGAACGGGGCTTGCGGCCGTGGAGGCAGTCTTCCTGTTGCACGATGCGGATTTCTTCCGAGATGGCGTACACTTGCTGCGGTGCACTGAGCTCCGGGTAGTCCTCGGATCCTTGCCACGTCCACATTTTCCGTGCGATGTCGTGCATCGCGACACCTTCAAAGGCCTTGGCAGACTTATACACGACGGCGTCACCCCGCTTGGGCGAGGAGATGCTCCACACGGCCGAGCGCCACCCGAAGACAGGAATGATGGCGTTTCCACCCGGTCTCGTCGAGTTAAGCCACTGCAGCTCATGCCCGACCGACACCAACTCTCCTAGAACTTCTAGCGTCTCCCGACTCGATAGCCCTGGTAGTGCGTAGTGAAGCGTGCGTGGGTGCGAAAGCTGCCCGTACGGGGCAGCAACCTCCATGTCACAGTCCTCACAGGAGGCTTGGATGCTATCCTGACGTCTTGTAACCTCCGACGTGGAGAGCTTAATAAATTTCTAAGATGGACAGGGTGGAAATGAGGATGACACGACTCTTATGCATGCATGCCACTACTTGACCACTCACAGTTGGGCGCTCCTCGGCCTCGCTGAGTCGTCGCTTCCGCGAGACCTTGGTGTTCCTGTCCAGTGGCGCCCAGCGGGCCTGCGTGTGCTCGGGCCTGCGGAACCCACATGAACCGAAGACGTCGTCTGTACGCCTCATGTGCCCGGCGGGGGCCTTGGATACGACGAGCGCCATCGCGGCGGCATCGCCCCTCGCGCGCGTCAAGGGCGCGGCGTCGCTGTGCATCGCGGCGTCCGATAGTGTCGACTTGTCCACGTAGACGCCCATGTTGGTTCTGTGTGTTTGGCCAATGGTGTCGTTCCACTCGACCGACTAAAAGACGCTTTGTCGGTTCGAGAGAGTCTTTCTGGGAACCCGGAAAATCGAAAATGACGATGCTGCGACGGCACGGACAAGCGTCCTGGCCCGACTTCAACACAACCTTTCGAACCAAAGGAAAGATCACCGCGCGCCCATCTCCCTGCTGACGCACCAGCTGGTCGCCAGGGTGGCGTGATTCGATTGGCGGAGGTCGACCTGCCTTCCAGAATCTATTTCCCGCTGTAGATACTCATCACCAAGGGGCTTTTTATGTTGATGTGACTTCTCAGAAGTAATGAACCCCCACACCAGCTGGGCTGCGTGGAAAGATGCCGCGCGTTGGGCTGGGTGGTCATTTTCGCGTGGGAAATGATCCATGGAACCCAGCGGCGGTCGGAAGGAAGGCCCCGCACGTGGAAGTTGGGCGACTTTTGACAGCCGCATGCGACACGCGGTGGCATGTTCGCTCTCCTGGGGGTTCCCTCCGGTTCTCTCTGGTTTGTGATCAATTTCCGAGTTCCGCCTGATGATGCCCGCGCGACGCCACACACGGCGATGGGTGCCAGGGAGCGCGTGGCACGCCACGGCCCCTCCCTCGCTGCCACGACGCAGCTGCAATCGCGTTTCCCCTCCTCTTTTTCTGCACATCCTCTGCGCTGGGACAGGGACACGGAAGCCCGCGCACGCGACAGGCCGCTGTCTCCACACATGGCTTCGCTCGCCTCTCCGCCACCGGATGCCACCAGCCCAGTGCTCCCACAGTCCACTATCATAGTGTACCTAAAGTGGCTGGAAAAGACGGGGCAGCTTCCTCTTCGCATTCCGTGGCGAATTTGCTGGCCTCCTCCTCCTCTCCCGTCCTCCTCCTCCTCCTCCTCGCCTTGACGGAGGCAAACCCAGTCGGGTCAAAACAGTCGTTGAATCCAGCGCTCAACTGGATACGAATGCTGCTGGCACCACCGATTCCATGCTGAGCAAAACGCCTAGAACGTGCTCCGGGTGGTTCTGGGCTGGGTGCATGGCCGTACAGTATGGACACCATGCGGAACTCAGTCAGCGGATGGTTCCACGAGGCACTGGCAAGCGGAGGACAAGATGGGTTGGAGCGATGGCATGCAGTGGAATGATGGCGAGCTGGGATAGAGGGGCGAATCTTCTGGAACACCGCGTGGCAGCCAACGCAGCTTTCTTCAGCCAGCTTCACACTGGGTGGAATCGTTCTTCTCGCACCATGAAGCCCATCAGTCCAAATATCGTGGTTATGTTCGTAACATTTCGGATACGAAACGAACCGTCGCGCACCAAACGCCAATCCTCTCATCAATCTCGATGGCACGCTTCACGACGCCAGGCACGCGCCTGTGAGGACCCACGCTTTACGACTACGTCCATGGACGCCAAGGTGCGGCCGCTCGTGCCATGGCGTGGCACCGAAGGCGTCATCGACGACGACGACGAGCTGGCCGAGTTCAGCGGCATGGAGTCCGTGCCCTCGCTCCTTCGAACGACGGCACACCAACTGAGGCCTACCTGTGTGTGATCGTAGAAACTCACTGGCCGACGTCGACGCGATCGAGCGCGAAGTGGACGCGCAGCTCACGCTGCTGGACCCGTTCGCGTCGGCCGAGGCCATCGCGCGCGCGACCAGCACGCTCCAACGCCATGCCCCACGCCCGGACGACGACGTGGTCGTCGACGCGTTCGTGGGGCTCCAGCCTCAGTACAGGCAGTCGGTCGTCGCCAAGAAGCTCCAGCTGTACGAGAAGCAGCTCGCCGCGCGCGACCGACAGCTCGCAGTGCTCCGCGCCGTCCACGCCCAGGCGCTCGCGTCGATCGAGACGCTCAAGCAGGTCGTCGCGACCCAGCAAAAAGAGTTTGACGCCGCGCAGGACGAGTGGGAAGACGAAAAAGACCAGCTGCTCCGTCTGCGCGGGCCCGCCGGTGGCATGGCCAGTGCCAGTGGCGGCGCCGTGCTGTTCCAGATGAAGATGGGCGTGTCGGCCGCGGCCATGGCCGCGCGGTCGCGCACGCTCCACGACGCCGAGTCCCAACGGCAGCGCGAGCTGCGGCTCCAGATGCTGCGTGGCGCCGCCGACGTCCAGGACCAGTTGGACGACGACGGGTCGCTCGCGACGCTGCCCCGCGGGCCCCACTCGGCGTGGCACCGCGTGTGCAAACACGTGGCGCGTGGCGTGGTCCGGCGCCTGTACCCGTTCGCGAGCGACGTGCGCCAGATCGAGGCGCGGTTCGGGTACTCGGTGGCGTCGTACTTTCGGTTCTTCCGCTGGATCATCATGAGCTTCGCCGTCATCTCGATCCCGAGCGTCGTCTCGCTTGTGCTCCACATTGTGCTGCTCGTGGATACGGTACGGCATTGGCATACGTCGGGAACGTGAGATGGACAAGATGGGTTGCTCACGTGGCTGGGGGGTTTGGCAGGGCCAAACGGTCCAAACGAACTGGGCGGCGTTCGTGGGCGTGTTTCCAGCGTATCTCCTGTTCCCCATGTATGTTCCAGTGGAAGGGACGCTGTACACGGTACGACGACCGGCGCAGTGTGGTGTATGATGGTGGTCTGAGCGCTCGTTGGATTTGGATCTGCCAGCTCGCTCTCCTCATCATGCAGCTAGTGCTGCTCCTGTTCACGGTCCTCAAGTGGATAGCTGAAGACCAGCAGTCAAAGGCGATGGAAGCAGCCGCCGCGAGCAACAAGCAGCCCAAATTTGCGAGGGTGGTGTTAAACGCTTGGGATTTCACGACGACAACAAAAGATGTGAGTGAGACCGTCATAATTATTGATTGTCGCTCATGCGTTGCGTTCGTGCCCGTTTCTAGCAAGCGAGTGATCTCAAGAAAGCAATTGCGGAGCAAATCAAGATCACTATGCGCGAAGAAGAGCTCGCAGAGACCTTGCGACGACGAACCCCAAAGGAGCGATACCAACTGTATGCACGCCGCACAGCAGCCTTCCTGTTGTATGTGGTGATCCAAGCTGCGAGCTGGTACCTTATTATTGCCGTGACCACGCAATCGTCGGAAATTCAAGAGTACATCGCAGCCAAGGCCATCATTCTCGCACCGTACGTGAGCAGCATCGTACCAGCAGTGGTGACGCTAATCAACGGGGTGCTGCCGACAATCATATCTCTACTTACAAGCCTCGAAAAATGGGACGATGCCGGCTTCGCGATCAAGGCAATGGTCACTCGATTGTACTTGGCCAAGGTGCTCAACGTGATGATCCAGCTTGTGTCGTACGCTCTCCTTCTCGACCCGTACCTGTTCACTGGGACAGAATCGTTTCTCCAATTAGTGACTTTCTACGGGCCAGGTGTGCGCAAGAATGTTATGCTGGCCTTTAAGTCGAAGGTCTACGCCTGTCGGGCCGAACAAGTCGCGTCAGGGCTTTTGACTCTTGTGTTGACGGATTTCGTCGTGGGCAAGGTGGCTGTGATCGTCATGCCGGCCGTGATGTGGTGCATCGGAAAGGTCCGGGTACAGTGGATCCGTTTTCGCAATCGCCGACGTGTTGGGAGTATCGCCCGAGTTATTCCCGCGGCAGACAGCGAGACACCAAGTCAACCAATGGTTGTGAAAAACGAAGGAATAGACGGCTCCTCTATCGCGGTACCCCATGACAACTCGACAGTGCGCCAAGACCTCGACGAATCCGCTGCAAGTAGAGATATGGCCACTGAAGCGACCCGGAAGCCGGTCACAGTCGGAAGCATGGCTTCCCCAAGAGCAAATGATCCGGCTACGCAGGATTTGTTGAAAAAAGCAGAGTTTCAAGTGCCTCAAAAGATGGTTGCATTGCTCTATTCGTGTACCATTGCGCTTGTTGCAATCCCCCTCGCACCGACCACAGCTGTACTGGCCCTGTTGCTTCACGTCATCAACTTCAAGACAGACAAGATCTTCCTCATGGTATGTACGGAATGTCTTGTAGCCGTCGAAGCACAGTGGGCCTCACTGACAGTCGTCTTTTCCATAGTACCTCCAGAAGAAGCCGCTGAACCCATGGAGCGCCAAGGATGCCGGCAATTTCTTCATCAAGTTCTACTTTTGCACTGTCGTGATTTTCATGGCATTCACGCACTTTTTCCTCTCGAACCGGCATTTGCCTAAGCGCTGCGATCTGCAAGACTCGATGCTGTCCGTCACGGAGAGCGGGTCATCGGAGGAGTTGTGCCGCCATGGCTCGTACGACGCGACAACTGAGCTTTGCTCCCTCAATGAGGCTATGTCAAGGAGCAGCTACTTTCTCGCTGCATCACCGGAGGGCGAATGTGAGCTCGGTTACCCGAAGTGCATCTGCTCGCTCTCTCTCGCATGTGGCCCATTTGTTGGTGACCAAGACGGGTACACCGCATTACGGGGGGCTGCGTTGTCCTCGCGGTTCGTCGCTGCATCGTATCGAGCCGTGGCCTCCAACGCGTTAGTGGCGTGGGGCTTTGTGCTGGTATGCACGATGGGTGTTTTCTTCCTGAGAAACTCGCTTCGAGTACACGATATGATGGCCCACGCAAGGGAACACGAGTTTATGATCACATTTGCATCGTTACGGAAGAAGATCAAACAACTTGAGAATCGCTTGCGCGTCCACAAAATCAGCAACGAAGACGCAAGCGATGGCAGTGACGAGAAGAAGAGTGCATAGACTCGCGGGACGAACTTGCTTTATCAAGTGGTGCTTTCCTGGCAACAAGTTTGTGCGTACGACCAAGTGATATCATGATACGAGGCGAATGGTAGCTCGACAAATCGGGGTGCCAGTTTGTGTTTGCTCCAATCAGCTGCATAGGAGTGACTAACTAATGGCGCAGGTAGCGAGCACGAAACCGATGGCGACATCGCGCCTCTTTTCAGATCGCGCGCGTGCGTGGTTGGCGTTCAATTCCATTTGATCGCCGTTCGGGTCGCACACGTCGCACTCACAAGCTTCTGTGCGTGACATGTCGTTGGGCTCGACACTCTTGGTCTGCTTGAACACGGTCAGTGCGGCCGCTTCGCTGTCTCGCATGACGATGCGGACCCGCAGTGCGCCAGCCTCAATGCCTTCCGCTGGCTTCAACTTGATCCAGCGCTCGACTACGTAGCCGTTCGCGAGACAGAGCAGCTGAGCGGACACCGCGCCCAACAGCTGGCCTCGGCGAGTCACGATCCCCTGCAGGAGGTACTTGTTAAGAGCACGGTGCTTGGGGCGCTTGGTTAGCTCGTTTTTGATCGCGTCCGAGATCTCCTTGGAGAGCGTGATGGGGATACCCTTGTCCGCGGTATACGGTGCCTCCAAAACCATCTCTTGCGTGGTAGAATCCGTTTTCCCAAGCTGCGACGGCTCTGGCAAGGTGCGCAAGACAATTCGATCCAGCTGGTCCGACCCTAGATGGGCGAGCGAGCCGCTCGCGTCGAGGATTGCCAGGTGGACGTGCATTCTTCTTCGAGTGATTCTTGGCGAGTTTTCCGAAATGAACTGGCGAAGCTCCACATGGAGTCCAGTCTATCTACGGTCTTCATCTCAACAACCTTCTGATTCCCACTCGTTACGATGCTCACACAAAGAACCACGAACAACCCTGTTGAAGACCGTGGATGGAATGGGTGAGAACCCCCTTTTTTGGTTGCCATTATGGGTAATTTACCCATTCCGACGTGATGAGTGAACCCATTGGAAGTGGATGCAGGGTGTCCCATTAAATTTTTTTATGAAGGCACAACACAACATCGGCGAGACCATGGTCCTGAGTAAGAACACAGCCGAGGGACCCTCGTAGTTCCGTTCATTCCGTGGGAAAAGGAGCCATTCAAATATCGTATCGTGTACCGCTACTACTGGCATGTAAACTGGGCGGTCGGTGATATAGTGTGGTTGTGTTGTGTATGTGTGTAATATGGGTTGCCGTGTTTATAAGAGTGTACAGCACACGTTCGTGCTGGGTGAGATAGTGCAGGGCCCGTGCTTGACCTCCCATTCGAGGTATTCGATGGCCTCGCGCTGGAACGTCTCGGCGCACACGTAGTCCCACGAGGCGTACAGGTTTTGGTCCTGCTCCGACAGCTTGACGCCCTTGACCGTCGAGATGTCGAACGAGCCGATGTCAGCTTGCGACGCCGCGTTGATCTCGTTATCCGGCACGAACGGCGGTGTCATGGTCATGTTCTCGATCGCAGTCCAGTCCACGGATTCGAAAAACTTCATGCGTTTGACCTCCTCGGCGCCGTTTGCGCCAAGCCGCTTCTTCGGATCGCGGATCAGCAACTCTATAAAAATGTCCATCACAGAGGTTAGTCAGATGCCCCATCATTGTGATCAAGGCGAGGCTGGGAACGTACGCTGGATGAGCTCGGCGGCATCGGGTGAGAAATACTTGGGGTCGTAGGACGGCGTGAGCTCGAGCGTGGCCTTATCGTAGGCCTGCTGCTTGTCCTCGTGGAGCGCCTTGGCTTTGGACGTGCGGAACGGGCACTTGCCGTAGAGCAGCTCGTACACGAGGCAGCCATAACTCCACCAGTCGACCGTGTGGTTGTACACCATGCGCTGGCCGTTATCGTCGCGGAGCAGCATCTCGGGTGCCCAATAGCCGCGCGTCCCACAGCGTCCGGCCAGCGTGGGCGTGACTTCGACCGCCAGCCCAAGGTCCGAGATGCTGCAGTTGCCCTTTTCGTCGAGCAAAATGTTCTCGGGCTTGAGGTCCCGGTACACGATATTCTTCTCGTGGAGGTGCTGTAGACCGAGCAGGATCTGCGCGGCCCAGAACCGCACCTGCGGCTCCGTGAAGCGGCACCGATTCAGGTGGAACGACAGATCGCCACCGGTCCGCAGGTCCAGCACGAGGAACAGCTCCTCGGGCGTCTGGAACGCGTACTTGAGGCACACGACGAACGGGCTCGAGATGACCGAGAGGATCTTGCGCTCGGCGATACACAGCTTCTCGGCGTGTTTCTTCTTGATCATCTTTTTGTTCATGACTTTCATGGCGTAGAGCGAGGCCGAGGTGCGCTTGATGCAGCCGTTCACCATGCCAAAGCCGCCGCGGCCGAGCACGCGCAGCACCGTGAAGTCGTCCTCGACCACGCGGCGGGTCTGCAAGTACAGGAATGCCAGCAGCCGTCGGTGGAACACACTGGCGCGGAAGTCTTTGATGTGGAACTGCTCGAGCGACGTGAGCACACAGGCCTCCACCTCGTCAAAGATCGTCGACGGGAGCGCGTTCTTGCTGTCCCCCGCGGCGTCCAGCTTGAGTGAGGCGTTGACCTTGGCTGCGACGCTGCCACCGCTGCTCGTCGGTGACACGGGCCGCTGCTCGTGGAAGCTGTGCTTGCGCGACTCCTCGGCCGGGCTCAGCGCCGAGGGCGAGGCGAGCGACGTGTCGTTGGTGCTGCTACGCGGCGACGCCGTGCTCGCGTTCGAGGCCGTGCGCAAGTTCGCACTGCCCGACGGCGACCGGCGCTTGAGCTGCGCGCCGACGCGCTTGACGGCTTCGCCGCCCACGCCGATCGAGCTCGTGTCGGACGCGGCGGTCTTGTACAGCTCGGCGACGTCGGCGCGCGAGACCGTGGACTCAGTTTTGCGCCAAAACACCACGCCGTTGGTCGTGATCGCAGCGACATTGATCTCCATGAGGTTCACGAGACTGTGACGCGGGCTGATCGCCGCGCCGATGGCGTCTCCACCGAGCGCAGCGTGGTCTTTCGATGGCGTCTCGGCACCCGGCGGCATCGGCTCGACGACCGCCGAGGACGTCGCGCAGTCCGACACGGTTGGGCTTGACGTCCCAGAGCCTGTCTTGGCAAAATCGGCGGTCGTCGTGCAGCAAAAGCGTTCCCAAATGTCCTTGGCCTTGGCGACGCGCTGCTCGGGCACCGTGAGCGCGCGGAATTTGGTCACTTCGACCAGAAACTGGAGCTTCTGGACGCCATGTTGCTCGGCCTCACAGAAGCGGCGGAAGAAGTAGAACCCGAGCGGCTGGTCGAGGATGTTCTCGAGGCTGAGCCAGTCGGCGCCGATGGTGCGCTCCTGGCGCTCGACAAACTGGCTGAGCTCGGTGTGTGTCGGGTTGTAGAACGCGGCGCTAGGCCCGCGCTGGGCGTTCGTGACAGCGCCGATGTACTGCGCATCCTGGATCGCATCGTGGAGCTCGTCCATGGTCGCAAAGTGTGCGCGTGTAGCTCCACTCGGTCGCTCTCGAAACACGGCGCCCGCGTGAGTGGAGCGGATCAACTAAACCACCAGGGCGGTGCTGTGGGGCTTCCACCCAGCCCAGTTCCAACAGAGTCTTGTCGGGCGGGGAGCAGAGCTCACAGCAGCTGCGTATGCTGGCGGCCGGTTCTCCTCACCTCACCCGTCTCCCCAGAATAGCGTTCTTATCGATGCCGCTTCGGCCCCAACAGAATAGACTGAGCGTCTAGCCTGGACTGAACCGAAGAGGAGCCTAGGACGCGACGCCGCATGGCTGGGACGTGACAGCAAACGAGCGAACGCTGCCGGATGATTTCCCCTGCCGTATGGCTCGAGGGGCTCGGGTGTTGGGAGAAGGCCGGACCCAAAATGAACTCGAGACATGGCTACACGAAACCAAGAGCTATCTTTGCGTGCAACTTTGCATCGCAGATCGCCTTCTCAAAATAGACGGTACGTGCTGGGAAAATGCGCCTCCAGCTCGCCGGGGCCAGTCTGCGTCATGATACTGTCGCGATCACATCGTGACCGATAACATGACAACCGACACTTTTGAACCGCACGCAAACTCAATGCACAAATACGACAGCTCGTGGTGGTTCGGAGGCGCCTCTACATAGTCGCGCGGCGTCGCAGCCGCGTGATGAGACACAGAGTCAACCAGAACTGCCAGCTGCATGGACGGGTTCTGGTCTCTTTCTCTCCCTCTCCCTCTCTCGCTCACTCTCTGGTGTGGGCTGTCGTCCCAACCAACTGCCCTTACTCGATGTATGAGTCGGTTCGTGCGTCTGTCAATCTCCTCATGTCGCGCTGGCGAACTCGTTGATCGGATGAAGCCACTTGGTCATGTTGAAGGGCGGCGCCTTTTGTCTAACCCGAGATGGCTACATTCCGTGTGTTTTTACGAGCTGTCGTAAAAACTATTTTAACACAATACAGTAGCTTTTTGGCTTTTCAAACCTTTTTTGAGGAGGAGAGCGTGAGACCACCACGCGGGAACCGCCAAGCCCCCTTGACGACACAATGCCCTTCGGCGGCGCCGACTTTGCGCCCTCGCGGACGCCCGAGGCCTCGACGGCGCTCCAGGCCACGGCGCGGACGGTACGGAAGAGCCACGGCGACGCGTCCCCACGTGGCGTCCGTGGCTGGGAGTCCGTCCTTTCTAACGAATGCGGTGGTGGATACGGTAGATTGTCAATGCTGCGGCTCGCAAGACCAAGAGCCTGCGCGAGTTCAGCGCCGAGATCAAGGAGCAGTTTGAGGCCGCGAACGGCATCGGCTGGCATGTGCTCGCCGGCCCGGACTTTGCCGTGGACCTGCGCTACGTGAGACTTGGCGCACAGAGTGAGCCGGCCACCCCCATCTTCCAATACTGACACGCCGCTGGTGTTTGTTGTTGTGGTGTTCCCTACACAGCGCGTTGGTGCGTGTGTGCTGCTGTCGAGCCAAAAGTCCAAGCTCAAGGTGATCATCTACCGCACGCAGCCCACGCTCACGGCCCCGATCAAGCCGCTGTACGATTTGGAGAGCGAAGTTGCGGCCGCGACCGCCGTCGCGCCCGTCAAAAACCGCAAGAGCGCGGCTGGCGGCAAGATCGTGTGGTTCAACTCGGACATGGACGACGCCGCCAAGGCACGGCTCGTCGCGTACACGCAGGCCGTGCTCGCGAAGCTCAAGGCGGACACGTCGGCGACGCTCAGCGTGGACGCACGGCTCGCGCAGGCTCTCAAGGTGCAGCTCAGCTACGAGCACGGCAACACGTGGCACGTGATCGCCTCGACGTTCCCGCGCGACCTGTGCTGCCTGCCGTACTATCAGCCGGGCACGCTCGCCGACTACTCGATCGACGGCGTCCGCGTCGTGCTGTACCGCCACAACGGCGTGGATATCGACACGCGTATCGACATGACGCTCTTCGCGTACCGCGCGCTGCTCACGGTCTCGGCGATTTGCTTTGTGGTCTACTCGTATTTCAACTACAAGACCACGGACATGCACACGACGTGTGGTGCCAAGGGCTCGGACGCACTGCCCGACGGATGCTCAGCTGAGGACGTTGCCAAGGCTGTCGCACACAACCAGTTCAAGCAGGCGGCGTTCATTGGGCTTTTTGTGTTCACGGTCACCGCGTCCGTGATCCGCCTGTACCGCCGCGCGCTGCGTGTTCAGCTCAAGCACGGATAGGTGTCGCACACGACCGAGTCCGTACAGGGTAGCTCTTAGATACGTGTATTGCGTTCGGATACAGCAGCTTCCGCAGTGTGTCTGTCACCTGTGGGTGGAATCTCACTTGCGCTTCTTGGGAGTCATGCTTTCCTGGATCGCCTCGACGTTGGCCCACTCAAACTCCGCTTGTGTCCACGGGTCCAGCTCGGCGGCGATTTCCTCCGAAAGTGCGTCTGATAGATTCGACTCCTGCGAGGCACCACGGCCTCGGCCAGATGTGGGCTTCTTGGACCTGGAGGAGCTGCTGGGTCTGGAGTTCGCCGACGCCGACATGGCTGCTGCCTGTTCTTCGGCCTCGTAGCTTGCGATCACGAGCGGGCTTGTCGTGCCGCACGCCGCACAGGCTCCCGCGGTCAATTCGTTCGCGAGCGTGCACTCAGGGCAGCTCCACACGTCGGCTTCCTCGGACATCCTTCTGTAGGTGGGGTGGGCCTTGACAAAACTTGGAGAATGGGCCGCCGCGAAACGTGGCAACTCGCAGACCACGAACGACAGAGTGACACCCCAGTGGATGAGCCACTGACGCTCCACCAATCTGGTGCGATCCTCGGTGGTCTTGTCGGACCTTATTCTTGGCGTTGCAGATGCCGACGGTCAAACCCAGATGCGTCGGACAGTCGCTATCATATAGATAAGTTCCAGATCAGTGCGAAGTGGGTTCTCCGAGCTAGCATGCCTTGCTAGGCACAGATAGCGGAGAGAACCTTCAGATGGCAAATGCAACCGCCGCACACATTATGCACCAAGTGACAATTGAGCTCCCGATGGCATTATTTCCGTTGTAATGACTAAAGCCACGGGAGCCCGGGAACTTCATGGGTTTCAATCTTCTACATGTGAACGTCGTTGCTCTTTACGAAACAGAGGTCTGTCCGTGCCATCAAGCGAGGTGTCAAAAGCCTCCGGACCGGAGGTCGGCCCCTCCTCCGTTTTTATAGCGTGGACCGAGTGTCACACACAACACCCACTAAGGCCACTCTGGGTGCTTGTGTCACACGCACTTCGGAAACGTGACTGAGTCGGGAGAGATTTCATGTGACAACCTTCCCCGATCCCCGAGGGGCGTTCATGTCGATTGAGCTACAGCGACCGAGCGTATCATTCTGCGATTGACTAGACTCCCAACTCCAATCGCAAACAGCCCCAAATCCTCAACCACAGGATGTACGTCCACCTGGAGATCCTCGCGGCGCGCGGTTCTCTGCTCGGAATCGGAGACGACCCGCAAGACCACATCGTTCTACGCGCTGGCTTGCCACCGTCGCCTCGTAACAACATGGCACTCCCCGTCCGGGTTATCGAGACCCCCATCATCGGTCGACAGGCCGGCATAGCGTTATCACCGGACGTCTCGAATGGCATCAAGCAGGAGCTCACCAAGCGCACCAAGCACCGCGCGCTGGACCAGTACATCGTTCGACTCATGGTGACCAAGCGCGGCCGCTGGGTCGGCACGATCTTCGTGCGGCTGCTGTGTCTCATGCACGGCTACGCCGTCGACCGCTGGGTCACGCTCAAGCCCGCATCCGGGGTCGAGGCCGGCGCGTTGCGCGTTCGCATCGTCGTGCGCGAGAGCGAAGAGGACGCGTTGACCGTGTTCAAGCTGGGAACGCGCGACGAGCCCAACGCCTTGTCCGACGGCTGCGAGTGCGAGGTGTGCGACCCGCACGGCGAGCTGTGCGATCCCGTCGGCAAGCAACGACAGCTCGAGAAGGACGGGCGAAAGGCGCTGTACGTGCTGAGCGTGTGCGCGATTAGCTAGCTCCACCCGATTCGTGTGAAACCAATCGAACGGGTTCAAACCGTTTTGAAGTTGTGGAGAGTCCCCTTGTTGGTAGCGAAGCAGGGTCGCGGGCCACGACGCCAGTGCACGGGTGGAGCCAATTGTGTGCAGGATTGTATGATACAGTTTCCCCACGTGTGTGGTGATGGCCAGGTCCCTGTTTTTGTGCCCAATGGCTACATGTGCCTATTCACGCGATGGTGACAGGACGAATCCAGGTGGTGGCCGTAATCTGACAACCCGTCCGGGAAGCTGGACGTTTCGAGAGATTCTGAGAGACCAGAAAGCTAGAGACGGAAGAAGTCAAGTTTGACTCTCGCCGTTGAACTCTCCCCACAGCTGGCACGAGGAGAGCCTCTGGTCGGTTAGGCTTTGGGGAGACCGACTTTTATGCCTCACCTGCTCGGTAAGGCGCACTACCAGATACTGTATCCTGGACAGATGACAGCGCGCTTGGCATGCAGCACGTCAGATCCATAGAGTCCAGACCAGAGTGGGCTTGGTATCAAGGCTACTTTTATTTCTCCCATAGGGGATCAGCCACCGATGAGTTCAGTGGTACGAAAGTGGCCAGAGTCTCTCGGGGCATCACCATCGTGATCACGCTTCCCGTCGTGACCTGGATCGACCCGCACGGGCAGGTGGCGGGCGGAATTGGCCATGTGGATGTGGTGAGACCGTCGCCATCACGACCCATTTTAACGCAGTGGACCTCTTCGCATTCCACGATTTTTCGTACGCTCCATTCCATAGACACGCTAATGGAACGACTGCCACACGGTATCGACGACCATAGCCCCGTCGTGGTGCTTGAAGACGGAAGTATGAGCTCTCACCGCCAGCTCGGCCACGGTGTGATCCTCTACGATCCGTTACAGCCGACAACGTCGCCGGCGCCGACCCACACGCAGCCCAAGAGCGTGCCCATGCTGGGTCGCCCGTCGGTCTACCAGATCGCACGAGGCCTGCATCTCGACTACCAACGTGCTCCGCTGTCGGCACATACATCGAGCCACGACCCGGCCCGACCGTCGACCCACGCCAGCACGACCGGCGCGATCCGCCCCGGCGGCGCCGTCCACTTACTGAGCCGCGACCACCTCGGGCTCATTGTCGGCTTTCTGCTCGTCGGTATGGTCGACGGCATCGCGCGCGCGCTCGTGTACCCGCTCTTCAAAGTGTACCTCCACCTCGCGGGCAGCCAGCAGCAGGCAGCGGCGACGCTCATGGGCTTTGGCTGGTCGTGCAAGTTTGTGTTCGGCTATCTCTCGGACTGTCTGCCGATCCGTGGGCAACGCCGCAAACCCTACGCGATGCTCGCGCTCGCGATTCTCACGGTCTTTACAGTCGGCATGGCCGCGATGCCGTCGATCGAGCCGTACATGAAGCCCCGAGGCGTCGTCTGGAACGCCGACGCGCCGGCGCAGAGCAAGCGCTACGTGGCGCTCGTCATGTGCGCGTCGTTCGGCCACGCGCTGCTCAGCGTGGCGTGCGAAGGCCGCCTGGTCGAACTCGCGCAGCGCGAGAGCGAACACGCGCGAGGGCGCGTCCAGGGCGCGCTCTACGGGGCGCGGTACGTCGGGTCGCTGCTCGCGGCGCTGCTGGTCGCGCTGGGCTGCAGCAGCCAAGAGTACGGCGGCGATTTCGCGTTCTCGCTGTCGGTCGGCGCGCTGCTGGCGGTGCTGGCCGCGGCCTCGTTCGTGGGGCTGTTTGCCGTCAAGTTGTACATGCGCGAGGACACGATCGTGCTGGGCTCGCAGCCCATGTACAGCCGCCTGCGCTCGCTGTGGCGGTTCGCGGAGCGCCGTGCGACCTGGCAGATCACGATCGTGGGCTTCCTACAGGCCTGTGTGTTTTCGTACAAGATCCCGGAAGAAGACACGATCTACGAAGAGTGGCTCCGCGGCGACACGCTCACCAAGGGGTTATTCATGGCGCTCGGGTTTGCCGTCTATGCGGCCGCGATCGTCGTGCTGCGCAGCGACTGGCTGCGGAACACGTCATGGTGGGGTACGCTGTTTACGAGCACGGCCATCAGCACGGTCGTCGGACTCGTGGCTGCGTACGTGGCGGTCGAGAACGTGTACCGTAGCGCGGTGGTCTACATGGTCGCCAAACAGGTTGTCGTGTTCTGTGACACCTTCCCGTGGATGATCGGCGTGATCGCGATCGTCGAGATCGCCGAGCCTGGGTACGAGGCCTCGTGCTACGCGCTCGTGACGACGATCTACAATCTGGCCGTGCCGATCGCAACGGCTGCGGCCAGTGCCATGAGCGGAGCGCTCGCACTCGATGACGACGCGATCATCTCTGACACGGCCAACGTCAGACACCGTGTGCTGTCCCACTACGTGATCATGTACGCGCTCCGCGTGGTCGTTGGACTGGGTACGATCGGGCTGCTGCCTCGGCAGAAGCGTGCTGTCCAAGTGCTGCGGCAGCGCGGGAACCCGAACGCTGCTGTACCGCTGGCGGTGATGGTCTCCTTTATCGTGCTGTTCTTCGCTACCTGGGTCGTCGTGGTCTTGTCCATGTTTTAAGTAGTGTGCAGCTCCAATAAGGCGCTCTACAACAGTCATCAATAAACTCTCTCGTGTATGTTGGCCCGGAACTCTTGGCATCGGCCAGGTGGCGTTGCCACGGAACACGCCGAGGGTACGTACATATTCCGGCGACAACGATCGAAGTGAGCCATATGCATCGTCGTTCCATGGCAACTCAGCAACTGCAAACCTGGGATCCGTGAGACGAAGATATTGGAAGCGTTCCCAACAAAGCAGCAGACTCCGATGACCCAGGTTTGGACATGCTGCTGGCATTCCGTATTCTTCCGTGACCTCACGTCGGAACAGCGTCCCACTATTCGCCACATCTTCCATGGTCAACACGATGATGACCATCCCCCTCCCGATGGGAAAAACGGATCTACACGTTCCATGCCCCAAGCCAGGCAAAACAAAAGGCCCTTGTCGGTTGTTTGTGCGGAAACTGGACAGCTTTCCACTACCGTACACGCACTGTACACACTGGGCGGGTTCAGTGCAGCGACGGCGACTATCGGATCGAAAAGATTCGCGAGAGTTGAGAACCAGATTCGTCACGCGTGGCACGTATGCTCTGCACCGCATTGTACAGTACAAATCTATCGGAGAGCGTCGAGTCCGTGGTGATAGTCGCCGAAAACCGAGGTCGCACCGGTGGGGGGATCTGCACCCAGAAATGTCCCAGTTCACTGCCTCTCTCTCTCTCTCTCTCTCTCTCTCTCTTGATTTACTGGGGTGATTGCCAAGATTCTCGGGAGCCATGGGCCAAGACGTTACCACGGCTCCAAGTTGGAGTCCAACTGTCCAAGAGAGAGCTGTCGACTGCGCTGAGGCCACCGAGTCGGCCTGGAAAACAAAGCCAGGCCGCAAGGGAACTTTGAACGGCTATTACCCAGTTCTGTCACGGTTATCACATCCACTAGCTGCTATCCTGCCAATTTCTAAGCCAATATTAAGTGGCAAAACACTATAATGCACTTGATGTCATGTTTTTAACCATACGAATCCCATCACGAAGGGGTGATGGGCCAGTCAGAAAACTCATCGCCCGCCGCCGACAGAGAAGACGGTGGGATGATGAGCGGAACTGACCACTCGCACCTCCCTCCCCGTTCCGCCCTCCCACGGTCCCTCTCTTGCCTTTCCAACCCACCGAACTCGGTGGCCTTCACGCTTTCCCAATGCCACTTGCCATTCCGACCGGCGGCTCCCACGGTCTCCGTTGTTTCCTGGAACAGCAATGGGCCGTCGCCTCCCTCCGCTCGACGAAGATCCGGGCGTCGTGCTCCTCGAGGACCCGCGCTCGATGCCCCGGCACGCAAGCCACATCGACCGCGCGCGTAGCTACTCGCGTCCGCCAACCTCCGAGCTCAGCGGTGGTGTGATCCTCTACGATCCGCTCCACACGACCACAGCCCCCAAGACTGTGGCTCTGTACACACCGCAACCACCGCCAGCACCTCCTGCGAGACCACATGGGCGAGCGCACTCGCATCGCTCGCAGTCGTCCTCTTACCACACGCGTCCCACGTTCGCGCCACAGCACTTCACCCACAGCCACCGCCGCCCGTCGCAGTCGTTTTTCGCTGACACACTGAGCCACACATCCGGAGGACTCGCGAGCGGCGCGATCCGACCAGGTGGCGCCGTACCGCTCATGGGCAGCGCGTACATCGGGCTGTTTTTCAACTTTATGGTCGTCGGGATCGTCGATGGCACCGTGCGCGCACTCATGTACCCGCTCTTCAAGATCTACTTCCACATGCCGAGCTATCAGCAGACCGCGGCCGCGGCGCTCGTGGGCTTCGGGTGGTCGTGCAAGTTTGTGTTTGGCTACCTCTCCGACTGTGTGCCTATCCGTGGCCAGCGCCGCAAGCCCTACGCGATGATCGCGCTGCTGATCCTGCTCGCGTTCACCACGGGCATTTCCATGATGCCGCCCGTTGAGCCCTACATGAAGCCCAAGGGGGTGGTCTACAACGCCGACGCGTGGAAACAGAGCGACAAGTACGTTGTGTTGGTCATGTTCGCGTCGTTCGGACATGCCATCCTGGATGTCGCGTGCGAAGGGCTCATGGTCGAGTACGCGCACCGCGAGGGCGAGTACGAGCGTGGCTACGTGCAAGGCTCGATGTACGGCGCGCGGTACCTCGGCACAGTGCTCGCGTCGCTGTTTGTCGCGCTGGGCTGCAACAACGAAGAGTATGGCGGCAGCTTTGCCTACGCGTTGCCGTTGAACGTGGTCGTGGGCTTTCTCGCGGTCACCTCGGCCTGCGGTCTGTACGCGACCTACTTCCACATGACTGAGGAGAAGACTGTGCAGCGCTCGCAGCCGCTCAAGACCCACTTGCGTTCGATCTGGCGGTTTGCCGAACGCCGCGCGACCTGGCAACTCACGATCGTGTTCTTCTTGCAGTCGATCGTGTTTCTGTACAAAGTGCCGCAGACCGACACTATCTACGAAGAGTGGCTCCACGGCGACACGCTGACCAAGGGGCTCTCGTACTCGCTCGCCTCGGCCGTGTACGTCGCCGGTATATACGCGCTACGAAGCGACTTGCTGCGGAACGTCTCGTGGCGAAACACCATCATCGTCACGACGCTGATCAGCACTGTCGCTGGACTCGTGAGCTCGTACTTGCTCGCCGAGAACGTGTACCGCGGCAAGATTTTCAACATGCTCGCGACGCAGATCGTCAACTTTTGCGACACGTTCCCGTGGATGATCGGTGTGCTCGTGATCGTCGAGATCGCCGAGCCCGGGTACGAGGCCTCGAGCTACGCGCTGCTCACGACGATCTACAACCTCGCCGTGCCCATCGCGACCGCAGCCGCGACGCTTGTGAGCGCCGGACTCGCACTTGACGACAACGCGATCATCGCGGACACGCCCACTGTCCGCCATCACGTCATGGCCCACTATGTGATAGTGTACGCGCTACGTGTGGTGGTCGGAGTCGGCACGGTGTGTTTCTTGCCGCGCCAGAAGCGCGCTGTCAAGATGCTCATGCAAGTGGGCAACCCGAACGCGGCCGTGCCCTTTGCGGTCATGATCACTTTCTTGTTGCTCTTTGTCGTGACGTGGACGCTCGTGATCCTGTCCATGTTCCGCGCCACTGCCTGTCTCTCTATCGTCGGCGGCACGGGCTGCTGACAGTGATCGTCGTTTTTCCATGCTGCGTAAGCGAGAGAACGCAATCTCCTTGTCAAAACCATCCTCAAACTTACGGTGTCAAATATCTAATGAGCTTATCATCCTGTGCTGTTGAACCTACCCCGTGGACGTACGCTCGTTCTTCTCGAGCCACTCGCGCTTCGTGGTCTATGATACGATCCTAGATACAGGACCACGCAGTCGTGTGGATCGCAAGTCAACACATCGAGCAACTCGCACATCTCGAGGATCTCCAGAAGCACAAACATGACAGGCGGAGAGGCAAGCCATCTATCCGAGCTCCGCCGCCCGTGTCTCACGCACAGCCACTGCCGCCGGCGATCGCGAGACATGCCGTGGACTCGAACATGGCGAGCACCACGGAGATCCAGGTCGCAAAGTACACGACCACGAAGAGCGCGATGACCGTGAGTGGCACGGCAGCGTTCGGGTTGCCACGGTGCTGGAGACTGCGCGCCCACCGCATCTGCCTTGGGAACAGTAAGATCGTGCCCATGCCGCCGACCACACGCAGCGCGTACATTATGACGTACTGGCTGAGCACACGCGAGCGCACGCTCAGCGAGTCTTGCGCGATCGCGGTGTCGTCGATCGCCAGTGAGCCACCGACCACGTTGGCGGTCGCGGTCGACAGCGGAATCGCGAGGTTGTAGATGGTCGTCACGAGCGCGTACGACGAGGCCTCATAGCCGGGCTCGGCGATCTCGACGATCGCGAGGAGGCGGATCATCCACGCAAACGCATCGCAGTAGGTGAGCACCTCACCAGCCAGCAAAGTGAAGATCTTGTTGCGGAACACATTCTCCACGACGAGGTAAGAGGATACGAGCCCGACAACCGTACTGACAGCGATCGTCACGAAAAGCACCATAGACCCCGCAGCGCGTTGCCACGCAGTTGGAAGATGGCAATGGCAGAGACCGCACACTTGAGCGTCATGAACAGGCTCTTGGTGAGTGTGTCGCCCTCAAGCCACTGCTCGTAAATCGTGTCTTCTTGGGGGACCTTGTAGAGGAACACGAATGCCTGCACGAAGCCGACGAGTGTGATCTGCCACGTGCCACGCGACTCGGCGAACCGCCAGATAGATCGCAGACGGGTGTAGACGGGCTGCGAGCCCATCACGATGGTCTCCTCGGTCACGTGGAAGTGGGTCGCGTAGAGCCCGCCGACAGTCACGACCGAGAGCACGGTCATGATGGTGTGGATGGATACTGAGAACGCGAACTTGTCACCGTACTCTTGGCTGCTGCAGCCCAGCGCGACAAAAAGCGTTGCCAGCATCTCGCCGAGAAAGCGCACGATATACATCGCCCCTTGGACGCGACCTCGCCTGTTCTCGCTCTCTCGGTGAGCAAACTCGACCATGAGCCCTTCACACGCGACGCTCAGCAGCGCGTGGCCAAACGACGCGCTCATGACCAGCAGCACGTACCGCTGTGCCTGCTCTGGAGCCTGTGGGTTGTGGACCACATCCCTGGGTTTCGTGTACGGCTCGATCTCGGGCATGACAGCCATCCCCAGCGAGAACAGCAGCAACACGAGCAATGCCACGATCGCGTAGGGCTTGCGGCGCTGTCCGCGGATCGGCACGCAGTCCGAAAAGTAGCCGAACACAAACTTGCAGGACCAGCCAATGCCCAGCAGCGCGCCCACGGCCTGCTGCTGGTAGCCGGCCAAGTGGAGGTACACTTTGAAGAGCGGGTACACGAGCGCCCGCGCCATGCCGTCAAACACACCGACGACTAGGAAGGCGACCAAGAGGCCGACGTGGGCGTGGGATAAGAGATCAACGTGGCTACCGGGGCGGATCGCGCCGCCTCCATCTCGGCGGCCTCGCGTCGTGAGGGTCGCTCGACGCCTCCGTCCGGTCGAGGCTTCGACGCCTTGTGGGGACGGCGAGTGGTGGGTGATTGAGCGCTGGCGTTGTTCCTCACGGTACGCGCGCGCAGCTGCGTGGCTCGAGCCGGGCACGGGCACGGCGATGTTCTTGGTTGTGGCCAACAGGCTGGACTGCATCGGATCGTACAGTAAGTACCACGCCGCTTTCGTGTCGATGGGACGAGTCGGGGGACGGCGTGGCGTGGCGTGGTGGTCCTCAAGCAGCGCGAACGCCGGGTCCTCCATGTTGTTGATAGTTGTGGGGTACGCCTGGGGGATTGGTCCGATAAGAATGGAAATGAACAGAAACCCAGTGCGAAAGAAGAAGCAATGGACTCGTGGTCAGATCCAAGACGCCCTGATGTCCTCATGAACCACAAATGGATACATTCACCCCCACCCACTCCGCCTCCACTGAACCGACAGGGACGTCGAGGGGACAAGCGCATCAACATAAGCTAGTGGGAGAGGGCTTGGTCAGTGGATCGCAGTGTGGAGGACGGGCTGCAGCGCCGGCCGAGAAGTCTCGAACGTGGTAAAGCGACGATGTGACCTGACACCCCCACGTAACAAAACTGCAACTTGGGGGATCTCAGCCCAATCGGATTGGCTAAAACATATACCATACGACCTAATGATTGGATATAAATGTTTTCCAATGGAAAAATAGGATTGGTTGAAAATGAGGTCGTTGAAGTCTGGTTGAGTTGGGGAGGGAATCCCAACAAAGGGAAATCTCTCGACACGGGAGGCAACATGGCTGGCGACGCCGTCGCGTTCTCCGTGGAGATGCCACCGACTGCGCCACGCCGCAGTGCCAGAGCATCGAAGGCGACTGCCATGGCGACGCTGCCACTGTGTCTCGTGCGCGTGGAGCGCCGACGGTCCGGTACGAACGGAGAACGAAGAGAAAGGGAAATCCACGACATGGGGGCAGAACATTTAAGGATCCTAGTGTTGTAAAAAAACAATGGCAGCGCTCCACGCGTGGGACCGCGTGCTAGACGAAGTGGCGGCGCTGGAACCGCTCCACTTTGTGACGCATCTCGAGCGCCATCGCTTTGGTAGGTGATGATTGATTCCAGTCGTAGTGGGGGATTTCACAACACGA
>JAADVT010000481.1:0-24450 GCA_023335895.1 Pythium rishiriense
ATCACACGTAAAGGTACGCACTGGTCGGTGACAGCGTGGCCCGAGATGTGCACGCGCGTGAACTTGGAGTGGTTTGGGTGCTTCTCAATGAGCTTGGTGATACCGCCGATCGTCATGTTGAAATTTCCGCCAATGTCGATGCTCTGGGTGCATCCACGGCATTTACCATTCACAACCGTGCCGTCCATTCAACAGAGCCACACATATATATATACCCACATACCTGGAGCTTGGGCGCGTGCTTGCGCAAGTGGTCGAGCGTCACGTCCGTGAGCTTGCGGCAGTTTTCGATATTGAGCTCCTTGATGTCTGCTCCAAAAGCCACAGGTTAGTCGCGCGTGGGAGCGAGCCCCTCGGTACCAGGCCGTCCACGCACCGGGGCAGTTCTTGAGCAACACTTCGATGGCATCGTCTGTGAGGCGGAAACACCCGGAAAAGTTGATCGTGTGGAGCTTGGTACAAATCGCCGACATCTAGATGCACGCAACGGCCGTCAGCACCATCACCACCACCACCCAAGACACGAACAAAAACCCGACGTACGCGCGCGATGAACTTGGTCGAGATCTTGGCGCCGACCATCTCGAGGCGCGTCATGCTCACGTGGAAAAAGTTGTCGGGCAGCGTGTCGTCCGAGAGCCGGCCACTCGCGAGCAGCGCGCGGATGAGCTCCTGCTTGGCCTTGTGCGTGCGCGACTTGGCCGGCTTGGAGATCCGGTGGAGGCGCTCGACCGTGTCATGGTTCACGATCGTGTCCGCGAGCCGCGCCGACTTGGAGATGTACTTGAGCACGAGCTTGTCGAGCGCCGGCACCTCGCGCCGGAACGCCATCGTGGGCTGTTTTGGTGAGGGGGAGACAAAATGCGCGCGGAAGGATAAGTGCGGTCGGACCATTCAATACGTACTTACGAAGTGGAGGTTGCGCGAAGGTGGACGGACGAATCTCGGGGGCTTCTATTGGAGCGGGCGTTGAAGGGCGTTGCCGGTCGGTCGCGGTCGGTCGGTCGGTCCCAATCTGTTTTATTTGGTGTCCAAAGGGGTTCGTTTCGTTCGCCCCACGTCCAACACGGAGCTTCCGTGTGGAGGTGCCGGCGCCGAGGCGGCGACAGCGACGACCGCGGTCCACTCCCGTGTACGCATCACAGAATTCCGTCCGCTGGATTATCTCCAAGCCGCCATTCCATATCCACGGAGTGTCAGGGGAATTCGTAGTCAGTTTGGTACGAGATGAAGTTCGGCAAGCAGCTCGAGACGTCGGCGAACCCCGAGTGGCGCGAGTACTACGTGCAGTACAAGCGCCTCAAGCGGCTCATCAAGCGCGTGGCCTTTGAGGTCGAGAAGCACTCGACCAAGCAGGAGAAGCGCCGCAAGAAGGAGAAAAAAAAGACCAAGCCCCAGGGCGCGGACGACCACATCCAGGTCGTCGTGGATGAGCGCTCGCCGCTGCTGCTCGGCGGCAGCGCCGACTCGACGCCGGCGCCGTCGCTGTCGCCAGCGCCGCTGCTCGAGGTCCACGGCTCGGGCTCGGGCTGGCTCGACGTGCAGCACGCCGAGAGCGAGTTTTGGGCGGTCACGAACGAAAACCTCAAGGTCGTGAACGATTTCTTCGAAGGAAAGATCGTGTCGCTGCGCAAAGACATCAAAGACTTTGAAGAGGGACTCGCGGGCGACCAGGAGTCGCATGGCCACGTCCACGCGGCGCGCGGCCGCAAGCACTCGATGTCGCAGCGTGCGTATTCTGGTGGATGCCCAGTGAATGGAAGAATGGCAAGTCTGATCGTTTTGTGTGTGTGCGTGTGTATTTGTAGTGGACCGTGGCTTTGCGGCGCTGCAAGACATTTACGACACGCTCGTGGACTTGCGCACGTTTGTACAGATCAACCACTCGGGGTTCCGCAAGATCGTCAAGAAGGTAGGACCTACAAAAGCCCTCAGCTACCAGCAATCTTTTCTGACCGGCCACTGTGGTCTGAGTAGTTTGACAAGACGACCAAGCAGGAGACCATGCCTGATTTCATGAAGCGGCTCGAGAGCGAGCGGTTTTATTCGTCAAACGAAATTGACGAGCTCTTTGACCGCGTGTTCCACCTCACGTCCAAGGACAAGCTCGAGGCCGGCAACATGGAGCGCCGCGTCAAGAAGATGCAAGGCGACCAGCACTCGCTCATCCGCAAGGTGAAGTTGGTGCCGCTGGGCATCGCACTCTTTCTGTTTGTCGTACTGCTGCTCGTGCGCGTCACACCCAAGGGCCACGACGCACAGCAGCGCTGCCTCGCGATGCTCGTGTTCGTCACGACGCTCTGGGTCACGGAAGCCGTGCCGTACTTCGCCACTGCGCTGCTTGTCCCCCCGCTTGTCGTGTTTCTCCAGATTCTCAATGACAAGAGCGATCCGCATCGCATTCTACCGGCCAGTGCGTGGAACTTGTCAATGGCCTTTGCTGCTTATTTTGACCGCTGACTGGTTTCTGTTTTTTCCGAACAGAGGAAGCCGCGAAGGAGGTTATGCAAGAATTGGTCAACCACACGACGATTCTCATCATGGGTGGTTACTCGATCTCGGCGGCTTTTGCAAAGTGCCAGATTGAGTTGTACATTGCCGCATTCCTGCAGCGTCGCTTCAAGAAGAGCCCAAACCTCTTTTTGCTCGCGATCATGATGATGGGTCTGTTCCTCTCGATGTGGATCAGTAACCACACAGCACCCGTGCTGTGTGTGTCTGTGCTCCTGCCGATCATCCGCGATTTCCCAACAAACAGCACCTATGTCAAGACACTGCTCATCGGCCTCGCTTTCGCGTGCAACTTGGGCGGCATGATGACGCCAATCTCCTCGCTACAGAACACACTTGCTGTCTCATACCTGGAGAAGGCTGGCTACAGTGTGTCGTTTGGCGAGTGGATGGCTATCTCGGTGCCATTCTGCACGATCTCGACCGTGCTCTGCTGGCTCTTCCTGCTTTGGGCGTTAGACCCGCAGGATGCGAAGTATATCCCGCAGATTGTGTACGATCAGAAGCAGAAGATTAGCAGCCTTCACATCGCGGTTGTCTCACTCACGCTACTCACGATCGCTTTGTGGGCATCTTTCTCAGTAACGAGCATGACGTTTGGTGACCTTGGCATCGTCTCACTCCTGTTCATGGTAAGTCGCCGCCTGGATATTCTTCGTGCTCCCGCATTGATCCACCTGCTGACTCCTTTTCTCGTCTAGTTTGTCATGTTTGGCACGGGCATGCTGAGCCAGTTCGACTTCAACTCGTTCTCGTGGCATATTCTGTTCCTCATCGGTGGTGGCAATGTCTTGGGTGAGGCGGTGTCGCGCTCGGGACTGCTTAATACGCTGAGCCAGTCGATCATCACGTACCTACCGTCGGGGAGCGTCTGGGTCATCACGATCTCCCTCTGCATTTTTGTGCTCACGCTCACTACGTTCGTATCGCACACGGTCGGCTCGATCATCTTGCTTCCTATCATTGTCCAAATGAGCATCGAAATTGGCCACCCACACATTCCCGTCATCTCATGTGCTCTCGCTATCTCGGCCGGTACGTGCCAATGCGTACGTGTCCACCGTTTGTGATTCTAAGCCTCACCTTATTCTTTGGATGTGTTGTTTTGCTACCAGCTATGGCGTTGCCTTTCTCGTCGTTCCCTAACATCAACTCGCTGCTTGTGCTGGACGACCATGGCCAGCCATATCTCCAGGTGCAAGATTTCCTGCGCGTCGGTGTGACATTCTCGCTAGTTTCGGTGGCGCTTATTGTCACACTGGGCTTTGGGCTCATCGTCGCCGTGCTTGGCTACAACATCACGCCCAACTACCTCGCCCTCTACACGTAGAAGTTACAAGCAATACGCACTCGTCACCCACAAAGCAAGAGACAAACGATGCCGCAAGTTTAGTACTTTCTGATTTACATGAGCCAATACGGGGGACCTTGCACTCCGTTAGAACGATCGGCTATACTTTTTAATCTCATAGAGAATTTCCTGTGTGGTCACAATGTCATTGCTGAACGGCGCGTTACCGCGGCCCTGGTAGCTCTTCTTGACGATTTCGATGAAGCGAGTGTAGTAGAGCAGCAACTGCGTGAGCACTTGCTTGAGGATCTCCATGCCGTTCCGGAAGTTGGAAAAATACTTCATGATGTTGCCGTTCATTTTTTCGATCCCGTTCTTCCACGTAGCCGCAAACTCGCGCACGATCTTCTCAATCTGGGCAGTGTCCACCTCCGCATGGCCGGTCGTGACAGCACCAGCGCCGCCAATGGTTCCCGAGGCCGTGCGGCCGAGCACCGCGGCCTCGTTCTGTCGAACGAACACGATCATCTTGCCATACCACGTCATGAGCTCTTCCTCGACAAACTTCTCACGCTGCGCCGCGAGCAGCTCTTCCATCTTAGAGGTCTCGTCAGAAATGATGCGCTTCTCCTGGAAGTGCGAGAGCACGAGATCGTAGTTGTTGACGAGGAACACGCAGCGGTCTTTGCTGTTCTTGTGCTGTTCAGCCAGCCGCGTCAGCAGCGCCAGCATTTCCTCGCGTAGAAGCGCCAGATTATTGAGCACCATGTCTCCAGCGCCGTTCTCATGCATTTGAGCACTCGAGATTGTCGTGCGCGCATCGTCATCGGCGCCACCGGAGGTGGAAGGAGTCGGTGGCTGCGTGTACAGGCTCAGACTGAGCACGGACGCGGCAAACTCAGCGTAGCGACGTACGACATAGTGAGGGTGCAAATCAATCGCCCCGAGCTTCTTGGCCTTGGCGTTCTTGACGCTTGCGAGGTTCATATCGAACACGGCCTTGAAGCGCGGCCACAGTAGCAGCGTGACACGATCAAAATACGAGTCGAGACACGGGATGCGGCGCTTCTCCATCACGAGCCGCTGCGAGTGTGTCAAGCGGATCATGAGCAGCAAGCCAATGGCGTCGTAGCACGTGAACAGGTAGTTTTCCAAGTTCTCGAGGCACAATGAGAGCGTCTTGGCAAACACACGGAGAAACAGGTCGCGCGAGCGCAGCACATTTTCGTCTCTTCCAGCGCGGAAAAAGTCGATGATAAACAGGTATTCAGACGTGGCCGAGTTCATGAGGTGCTGCTGCACGTTGCGGAACACAGCCTCGTACGGCAGCTTGTGGTTTTCCTGTGAGGCGACGTGGAGAATCAAGGGAGGCGCAGCCGCATTTTCGAGAATTTTTTCGCGGTCGCCCATGGCGAACGTGTCGTTACGCTTGCTGAGGTTGACTTTCGTACTAAAGAGCCCCTTGAGCGATTGCTCCTCGATCGCGATGAGGTCCGTGCGCGTCGCGACTTCCTCGTGGAACCTCATGAGCCCGGCGTGGTAGCTCTTGAACACGGTCGTGAGCGTCTTGCTCATGGTCTCGGCGTAGATTTCACGGAACTCGTCCTCGACTTCGACGGCGTTGTCGGCGAGGAACGTCACGAGGTACTTCATGGGCGATAGCGTGTTTTGCTGGAGCATCTGTACGTTGGTCTTGGGCTTCTTGATGTCGTTCATCTTGCCCCAGAGGAACTCGCGCACGCGCGTGACCGCGCGCGACTTGAGCTTGTGGAGCTGCGCGTCGACTTCTTTGTATGCTGCGGTCTGCGACGGCACGAGATCAAAGGACGAGCCGGCCGGGTCGGGCTCGCGGAGCGCCGCGTACTTGAGCTTGCCATTGAGCGCGACGAGCGCGTGGAGGTACGCGTCCGAGACGTCGCCCTCGTCGATGGCCTTGACGAGCGACGGCGCGAGCACAATGTTGTCGAGAAAGAGCTTGAGCTGGTCCTCGGTCTCCTTGCGGTTCTTGAGCTGGACGTTCATGCCGATACTCTCGTCCTGGAGGTGGCGGATCTCGTCGCTGATGCCGCCTAGATCGGCCTGGAAGCCGAGCAGCATCTCCTGCATCTTGGCGAGGATGTTGTCGCACTCCTGGACTTGGTCGTGGAGCTCGACGATGTCGGCGCTCTTCAAAACGTACTGCGAGACCGAGTCGATCTCGGCGGCGCGGAGCTCGGCGTCGATCTGCGCGGCGTACTGGCGCAGGTCCACGCCCTGCTGGAGCGCCTCCTTGATCACGCCGTCCTGCTGGAACAGTTCCAGGTAGTCGTCCAGCTCATCAAAGTCGATCTCCTCGAGGTTCACCACTGACGCCGCCATCTCTCTTTGGTCGAGCCCCCCCAAACTGGGGTGTTTCCGTGATGGAAAATGGGCCTTCATGCGACCTTCGTGGAACCTTCGTGCGACCATACGCCCTCCCGAGTGCTTCAACTAATTCGTACTTTAAAGGAGGTATACACTACACCCCCGGGCCATATCTTCTGCTCCTTCGGGGAACTCCCCCCATTCTCCCCCCAAGAGCTACGGAGACGAAGAAGGAAGAACGATGAGCGCGCCGGTGTTGAACCTGGGCTTTCTGCGCGCCGGCAGCAAGGGCGCGAACGTGTCGTACGGCGGCGCCATGGACGACATGCACCTGCCGTTCTCCACAGCTGCGGACCGCATCGACGCGCCGTCGGCGATGACGGCGCATGACGCCGGCTTTGCCACCGGCTTCATGCTGCCCATGGTTGCCGACCCGGCCGAGTACGCGCGCGCCAACTTCAAGGTCAAGTACACCGAGGACAACGAGCAGACGCTCAAGTTCGACAAGGGTACGACCACGCTCGCGTTCATCTACCAGGGTGGCATCTGCGTGGCCGTCGACTCGCGCTCGACCCAGGGCCCGTTCATCGCGTCCGGCCAGGTCAAGAAGATCAACCCGATCAACGAGTACATTCTCGCGACGCTCGCCGGTGGTGCCGCGGACTGCCAGTTCTGGCAGCGTAACCTCGCGGTGCAGTGCCGCATGTACGAGCTGCGCAACCGCCACAAGATCTCGGTGCGCGCCGCGTCCAAGCTCATTGCGAACACGTGCAACTACTACAAGCGCTACGGCCTCTCGATCGGTATGATGATGATGGGCTACGACAACGGCCAGCCGACGCTCTACTACGTCGATGACGAAGGTTCGCGCATCCGCGCGAGCGACAAGATCCCCAAGTTCTCGGTCGGCTCTGGTTCCACGTACGCCTACGGCGTGCTCGACTCGAACTGGCGATGGGACCTCACCGACGACGAAGCCGTCGAGCTCGGCAAGCGTGCGATCTACCACGCGACCCACCGCGACGCCTACTCGGGTGGTATCTGCAACGTGTACCTCTTCAAGGAAGGCGGCTTCGAGCACGTCGTGCGCCAGGACGTGGATGAGATGCACGACCACGAACGCGCGTACTAGGCAGTCAACGAGAAGTAGCCCCACTTTGTCGACGAGAGCTAGCAGTCCAGACCAGGCCAATGGCTCTCAGGGACCAAGTGGTCGCTGTCCTTTCGTACCTGTTTACACAAGCAATCACGCGCAAGTCTTAACTTTTTTTACACATTTGCAATTGTGTGCATTGTGGTTTTTCGTTTTTCTTCCTCCACAGTTTTTTTCTTCCCTGATCGCCCGTCACCAGCGTAGATCCACCATGAGCATACCGACGTAGCCGCGCCGGTCCGCGACGGGTGAGAACTGGTAGCCTTCGGTCGCGAGAAACCGCTCGACCGCCGGTAGCAGTCGCGGGTTCCCCGTCGGCCCTTTCGAGTGGTGGCCCGAGCCCGTGACGACATGGATTGCATCGATGCCGTCGTCCGCGAGTGTAGGGAGCATGTACGACAAGAACTCGACCGCCTCGGCGACATGGAGCCCGTGCAAGTCCATGACACGATCGTGGTAGAGTTGGCTTTTCGGATTGCGCGTCTCGAAGATCTGCAGCGCCGCGTTGTAGTGGCACCGCTTCATGCGAACGCTGTACTCGTGACCTTGCGCCGAAAGTGATCGTGCAAGCGACCGGTTCCCACTGTCACAAACGGAGCGAGATAAAGTGGTGAGCACAGAGACCTCCCTTTCACAAACGCGTGAAGTACGAAACGGAAACCCACCTCTGGTACGCGCGCGTAGCCTGCATGAAACACTTGTTGCGCGCACATGCAAGCTCGTAGGCTTCTTCACGTAGTTGCTTGTACTGCGCCGTGACCGCTGAGCCCGTTGTGAGCCATCGGCTGCCGCTCACACTCTCGGCCGTCTTGTGGTACAGCGGCCGCCGCGTCGTCACAGGCGTGCGCCGCGATTGCGCGTTGTATCCGTACCCGCCACCATCCTCGTAAGACGACGACGACGAGAACGCACTCGGCGCGGGCTGCACCGATACGGCGCGCGCGAAGTTGAGCGAGAGACTACTCACTGAGTCACCCTTTTGAGAGCCCCAACTGCTCGAGCCGCTGCTGCTCGTGCTGACATTGCTGCCGCTGCTTGCACTTGCCTTCTTCCCTGCAGACGATGCGGCTGCTGCGCCTAGCGACGGGAACATCTCTTCCGCCTCAAAGTTGAGCATGGGCCCGTCGTCGTCCTCGTCTTCGCTGTCGCACTCGCGGCGCCGCGCAGCAGCGTGGTCGAGCGCGTAGAACTCGGCGAAGTCGTGCGCGAACACACAATTGTCGGCTTGCATGCACATGCCACGCAGCCAGAAGCGGCACGTGACCGCATGCGTGTCGTGGACAAACTAGCCACACGACAACGTCAGCCAGTAGCCTGGAGCCCAGTCTGTGGTAGGAGTGGACACACGCACCATGCAGTCGGCGCGGCGGCAGTCGCCGGCTAGGTAGTGGCGGCACACTTGGGTGATACCCGTGGTCTCCTTCTCGAGCGTGGCCTTGAGCACGGCATGCGCCGTGTCCACGTCCAGCTCCACAAGCTTGAGCACGTCGCACAAGCGCGTCGGGTCGATCTCCGGGAACTTGAGCTGCAAGTGGCCGACCAACTAGTAGTGATTCCACAGCGACACATCCACTTAGATCTGGTTGGGTGGTACTACGCGGCACGTCTCGCAACAACTCACGTCAAACGCGACCGACCAGAAGAACGTCTCTTCGTCCTGCATAACGTCAACTGCGGCGGTCGCGTCGCCGTCCTCGCCGTGGTCGTACTCGCCGCCGCCTTCGGTTGACGCACCGCTGCTCAGCGGACCCGATAGGCTCTCCTCATAGTGCTGCCAACACATCGAGACAGCGTTAGCCCCGCGGACACATCTCTCCCTGGCCAGACCACGCACGGGCACAAACAGCGGCGCCGACGCCTTGAGCTCGCCCTCAGCCAACGGCAGCACCGACTCATCCTCAAAGCCACCGTCGCGCAGCCCCATTCCATCGGTATGGTGGTCCGCCGGCACGAGCGACGGGTTGCGGTGGAACTTGAGCAGGTCCTCGACAAACTCCATCGCGGTGTCCTACACGCGAAAGCGATCGTCCGTCCGTCCGTTAGATTGACGCGACGAGCAACTTCATTCCTCCGACAGCGACCGCACCTCGTCTTCGGGCGACAGCCAGCCCATGAGCACCTGGTGGACGCTGAACTTGACCTCCTCGTCGCTGTCGTCGTCGCCGGGCGAGGGCGCGTCGCCGAGCATACCGATCACGTAAGGCGCGAAGACGCCGTCCACGCCCATGGCCTCCAATCGCACGGTGGCCCACGCCTCGAGCGAGCGCACGCGCTGCGCGCTGCTGCTGGGCCGCGTCATGGAGGCAGCCAGTCTCGTGTTCCCCGTGTTGGTGCCCTGCTCCAAGCACGGTTTGACAACGCGCTGCGGCTTGGTGGAAACTTACGCGAAATATGACGGTTAAATTGCGTGCACATGAGATGTGTCGCCTGCAAAATAACGGTTTTTTACGCCCGCTGGAAGCCCGCTGGGATGGACCCATGTTTTTTATTGCGTTTTTTTTCTCTTGCCAGCCTGAGTTGGGCCTTGCACCTCCCCCCTTGGATCTGATTCCGATCCGGATCACCGAACGCCATTTCCAAGATTCCTCACCGCCACGGACAGCGCAAACGACTATGGGCGTGGAAAAGACGACACTCAAGGCAGGCCACAAGGGCCAGATGCCACAGAGAGGAGACACTGTGACGGTGCACTGCACTGGCTACGGCAAGAACGGCGACCTCACGGAGAAATTCTGGAGGTGCGTTTCCGCCGGGGGAGTTGACATCATGGCTGGTTTTTTTTTTACCTGCCACGAATCACGTAGCACCAAGGACCCGGGACAAACGCCGTTTTCATTCAAAGTGGGCACTGGCCAAGTGATCAAGGGCTGGGATGAGTCGGTCATCGCCATGGAGCTCGACGAGGAGGCCGAGATCACGTGCTCGCCCGATTACGCGTACGGGGAGTCGGGCTTTCCGGCATGGGGATATCCTTTTTTCCGATCTGAGTTGCTGTGTGATCCTCTCATCGCGGCATCATTTCATGCGCCTTCCCCTGGCTTCCTTAACGTGGTTTGTGTACGATTATGCCCAACTCGTTGTTGAAGTTTCAGATCCACCTGCTCAAGATTTCCAAGTGAATCCAACGAAGCCAAACACCACGCCACTAGCCGGTCGAGGGTTGATTAATCTGGCTTCTGTTCCTACTCGTCGTAAAGCTTTAAGGCGCATAACACCTCACAATTGCTCTGATGGCTCCACATTTTGTTTCGCTTGCCGCCATGGAGCCGTGCTCCGAGTTGATGCTCTCGCTTGCTCATTGGGACAGCAGCGAGACTACGTAAAACCACGATCCAAGGGATCACAGGCTGCGATTCACAGCAGTCAGTCTCACCGGTATAACACCAGGGCATCGGCTTGCCTTCACTGCCTCGTAATGGCACTGGCTTTGAACTCGGATGAGCTTCAGTTCGCCGTGGAAATGAGCCGTCGCGCAATCACGAGAAAGACTCCATCTCTTGTGATCAAATCCATGAGCACCTACAACGAACGAGCCAGATTAGGACTCCACATGACTCCACGTAGAGACATCGCGCGAAAGGCAACCAACAGCCCACTTACGAAGCTTACCGTATTTTGGAAACGGCGCCAAATCGTGCACATTACCCAGGTGACTCTTCGCACGCGCCTCCTGCTGCAAGCCGATGCTTTCCCAACACGAGAGCCAAACGCAAAGTGACCAGATCCGGTCCACCGAGTAATCCCGGTTACCTCGCGCGGGTTGGCGAGGCACGAACATGGTCTCCTCAACAACTGTTGGATCCACCACGGCTGTGAGCTCGCTCTCTGATCAAGTTAAGAAATATCGCGCTCGAGCTGTGGGTAGCCCATACCATGAAGGCGCCGACGTGTCGCGTCCAGCCGCTTCCGCGATCCCATCGCTTGTTGTGATGTGCCTCAAGTTGATCTCCGAACGCTTCCGTCGGGAACCAAAAATCCATAACGTGCCTCGCAAATTTCTCCCGGAAGTCATGGCGCGTCTGCCACTAGACATGGATGTTTGCGTCTCTGCCCCGAACATCTCAGACGAGAACTACTGGAAGCGATGCTGCATGAGCAAGAGCGCGTGGAAAAATCTCCAGATAAACGAACACGGGCTCACGTGGAAGCAGCTTTTTCTTGAGAAGTACCTCAAGGATGTCCTGGAAGGGTTTGACGCCGGTGCAGATGACAGCGACCACTTAATCGACATCGTCAAAGCCTGCCAGGAGTACATTTTCACGCTTGATATCGACCAGCTTCTTTCCCACTTGGATCTCAACGAAGTGTGCTCCCACCTGAAAAATCTCACGAGGCTCAAGCTCACATATGGTGTCACGCAAATCGGAATGAAGTACGAGCGTATGCTATTCGGCATGAAGATCTCAGACGCTACCAATCTCTCACACATTGTCAAAAATACGAAGACGCTGACAACGTTGTGGTTGCCTAGCAACCTGCTCGACGATGACTTGTTGCGCATGATCATGACCGGACTCATCAAGAACAACACAATCACGTCCCTCGATCTATCTCACAACAAAATCACCAACCATGGTGCGAGGTTGCTTGCAAAGTTGCTTGGCCCGGATAGCGTCATCACGAGTCTCAGTTTGTGTGACAATCAAATCCATGCCGAAGGAGGGCGATATCTCAGCCGCGGACTGAAGTACAACACTAGCCTTGTTGAACTCAACATGCGGCTGAACCGTTTGACGGACGAAGGAGGGAGGATGCTACTTGAAGGCTTGACGGAACACCGCGCACTGACCACTCTCAACTTGAGCAACAACACACTTGGGAAGGAGACGGCCGACGCGTTGGCTGAGATCATCTCTGACCCGCAGTGCGCGTTGCGATCAGTTGATTTGAGTGGTAATGCCTTGACCGAAACGGATGCAGAAACGCTCTATCAGGGTCTCCAGCAGAATTCGGTTGTGATTGCACTGGATCTTCGCCAAAACGATATCCCGGCTGATTCAGAGGCGCTTGTGCGCATCGCGCAAAAGCTTCGCAGCAACGAAGTCGAGCCAAAGACAGCACAACCACAGTCGCCACATGCCTAAGTCATCGGCGTCCAGGCGGAACACCGGCAAGTACTGCATGTTCTAACGACAAATACACGATTTCCGCATTCCGTAGGCTCGCTAGCAAGAAGTCTTTCTTGACCATCTTGGCAACACGGCAGTGCGAGACAATGTCAACAGTCGCGAAGCTTGCTGCGTGGTCCTTCACGACAACCATAGCGAACGAATGGCACGACGACGGATCCGCTGAACACATACGTGCCACAACATAATGAGTGCTCGCTTTTCTCGAGAGGGTACTAGGAGAGGTGGGGAGCTGTACCTTCGTATAACAAGAAGTCGACACCGAACTTGGAACCAAACGCCACGAAATGACCGCGCCGCCAGAGGTCTGCAAACACGCGTACACGCAGCAACACGAGCTCGTCTGTGTACAGAGATATCACAATTTCCATGAGAGATGCTTGGTCAAATAGACATCACACAACTGTTCCACGACGAACCGATCCCACTCAGTAACGAAGCACCCGTGGATCCGTCCACAACACGAGCCATCGCATCCATGAGCTCCAGCGCATCCACATTGTCGCACTCGGGAACCACGAGTTCCACAAATCCTTGTGCGATGCCGACGGCGATCTCGGCCACTGACAGTTGTACGGTGATCGAGTCGTCCCCATCCTCGTCGCCGCCTTTGTAGGTCACGCTGCCAGTGCTCTCGGTCAGCCCCACGGGCACGCCCACGAGCCGCGCTTGCGTGCGCAGCCTTGCGACGTCGGCGGCTCCAACGACATATCCGACCACGCTCGTGATGCGCGTCGCCGCGAACTCGACGATCGCGTGGACCGGGATCTTGCCATCCATGTTGCCCACTTTTCCCGCCATGACATTGGGATAAAATCTAAACAAGGGATTTGTCCCGAAGTTGAGCTGGTTCAACGAGGGACTTGAAGCTGCGCGCGGCGGGCGCATCACCCTCAATGATGATACGTAAGCGTTCTGTTCCGGTCTTCCGACCGGGGGGATCTGTTGAGCAGCTCCCAGCATTTGGCCGGTCGCGCACAAGGGACGACGCGGGGGCGTGGCATTTGACATCTTCAGAACCAGCGCGACAGAGGAAGACATGGCGCACGGCCACGGCAACCACCACCACAAGAAGAAGGCCCACGACGCCGACGAGGCCGTGGAGACCGCCACCGACATCATGCCGCCGGCGCCGACCCCCGCACCAGTCTCGGAGCCAACTCCCGAGACGCCCGAGACACCCGAGACACCCGAGACGCCCGAGACGCCCGTGGCTCCGGAGATGCCCGTGGCTTCGGAGACGCCCGAGAAGCCTGAGCCACCCGTGGCGGCGCCTTCGCCGGCGGTCGCGCCCGTGGTCGCGGCCCTCGCGGCGAACGCCGGTTTGTTTGCGCGCTATGAACACTTTGTGCTCTCGCGCACGAGCGTCGCGCGCAACATCGAGACGGCGCTGTACGTCGTGCCGCAGATCGTGCCCAAGAACTACCGTGACCCGGAGGTCGCGACGCAGTCTGGCTACGCGATGGTCGGCCTGCTCGGATTGCTCCACGACTACATTCTGTACAAGAATGCCCATAAGGACGTCAAGGGCGATGCGTACGTGGGCTTGCTCTTTATCCTGGCGGCGGTTTGCGGGGCTTTATTGATCGCTTGGATGGTGGCACGTATGCTGCAGGCTCACCCGCATCGTGCGTGTGCCGCTGTCGATTGTCTCGCACGTGCAAGTGCTCGCGGAAGTCACAGCCCGCAAGTTTGGCGGCGAGGTTTCTCGCTGGCGTTTGGTACGGACAACCCGTCGTGCAATGTCGTTTCATAGTGCCACTCGAATTCTTACGCCCTGGTGATGCGTCTCGCGTTTTCAGATTGTGTGGATCGAGCTGTTCAAGAGTGTGTGCAAGGTGCTGCTCCTGTTCCAGCAGCGCCGTGGCCTGCTCATCGGCGCCGGCAAGTACAAGACCATCCACCCACCGGGCACCAAGAAATCGCCATTCGCGCGCTTCTCCAAGTCGAGCCAGAAGCCGGGCTCGCGCACCGGCAAGGTCTTTGGCGCCAACAAGACCAGTGCGTGGTTCAAATGCTTCGGCTGATGATGGGTCACTCCGCTAACGCATGACCTAACACTTCCACAGAGACTGTCGACGATGCCCAGGAGCCGGCGACTGAGGCTCCTGCCGGCCCGACCACCCTCACGTTCGATGTACGTGGACTAACCAAACACATGTGATTGTGCACCGCCAACAATTCCTAATGATGGATTTTTGTTGAACAGGACCCGACGTTTGCTGCTACTGAAGTTCGACGTGAGCAGTTGCTTCTCGGTGGTGAATTGCTTCACATCTTCCGTCCGTTGGCGTACGCTTTGCTGCACCAGCGTAAGGGTGAAGAATCGTGGCTCCCGGCCGTGGTCTCCATTTTGATGGAGGCGTCAGGGTACGTCGTTGATGTTCGGTTGCTAATTCATCGGACGTAATTGCCCTAACTGCACTTTCATGTTGGATGACTAGCTTCGTGCTCTCGGCGTCGTCGTTCGAGAAGAGCGGATTCTCGTCATCAGTCAAGGGTATTCAGGCGAAGAAGGCGCAAGACGAACTTTCGTCGCGAAAGGTCCGGACCAATCTCTTCATAATGGGCTTAGTGGACCACACTCACTCTATTCGTGTGATGATTCTCTAGATGGCAATGCTGCTCTACATGCTACGCGACCCTGTGTACGCTTCGGTCACAAAGCCCGCCACGGAGAAGCTGTGCGGCGTCACCGACTATGTGCCCGTGTTCGGCAAGTTCTTCCGCCTCGTCTCGGTTGGCATCCTGGACTACTACCACAAGTACCATTTCTACACGTCTGCGTCGTAGAAGTCGGTTACCACCAACTGCATTGTATGTTTTCGCCAAGGCGCACCGTTCAACGCCTCACAAAATTGCATCGCATCGTGTTGATAATGCCTTGTTTGACCGATCATAAATCGTCATCGTCTTCAACCACTATGGGCTCGAACTCGTTCTGTTCTTCGTTGGGCAGCGAGCCTTCCGCTTCTGCTTCTTGTTTTACTGGGCTCATAAGGGTGTAAAAGAGCATGTATGCAGTGGTCTGCGTTTCGCTGCGCAAAGTTGCTGTGTCCACAGTTGACACGAAATCATCGTCAAACTTGATCCATCGGTCACTTGTGTGTGGTCGGTTGGAGTCCATTTTGGCCGTTTCATGATTATCGATCCGGGGAGTGTCTCGCGCATACGCGATGTAGTGGCCAACGTCCAATGAGCTTCCGAGATGAGCGCAAACCGCTTGGAGTTCGTACCGCACCGGCTGAGTTGGATCCCGCAGGAACATGTTAACGGTGAGGTCCAACGGCTGCTCAATCGGAAACTCCACGCTAGATGCAATCTTCTCGGCGTTCGTCTGCCAACTGGTTTGCTTAAAACGCTGCAACTGAATCACCAGTGCTGGCGGGACTCGCTGGAGCAGCACTTGAGTACGCCGGCTCGTTTTATCTTGGCAGTGTCCATCGCAAAAGACTTTATTGTCAGCGACCAGATCCTCCAGTCCTCGGTGCGTCTCCAAACAACGCTCGAGTGTCTGTGAAGCCACGGAGCTATCAACACTCAGAGATAGCACTCTGCTTGCAACAATCAATCCGTGCGTCAAAGTACATAAGACTCAAGCCATACTAATTATACAACACGCACCGAAATTCTTGGTGGAGGCACGTCAAATTGGCGCAACTGCAGCATTGGGAACCACGCACGATTTGGCCTGTGAACATGTCTGTGATAAACGATGAGTTCTCTTTCAGGTAACGGTGCCATCGCACGTCACCCAGAAACGCTGAATCACATAAACCACGTGCACGTTAGCGAACGCAGTTCTCCGTTACGAGGGTCGCATGCACTAAAACGTACCCACAGTGTTGTTGTACGTCCCAGGGTCAGTCACGATGCACTTCTTAAGGCTCTGGAGGCACTCGTTCTCCAGTGTAACTAGCCGATTCAACTCGATCAGACTCTCTCTCTTGGCGTCACATTCCTCGTTCATCCCGTTTAATTTTGAGTGGTTGGTCGCTTTCGGTGATGATGGCAAAGTGTGCTTGAGCAGTTCGTGTAATGAGTCCAATAGAAAGAGAAGCAATTCTTCGGCGTCCTGTTGGTCCTGGCGTCGCGCCTCCGATGAGACTAGATCCGAGCACTTGCTAGCGGCCTGGAGGAAGCATTTTAGCCGCTTGTTCGTCGCAGATGAGCTATAGTCGCCTGGGTTCAACGTCATTGGTCGCTTCCGTTTCTTTCCCGTGGCTCTGGAAGGCGACCACGTCTTCGCATCCTTGACCACCTCATCAGGACCGATGTGCGTGAGGGCGTCCACTGGCTCGTCGCCTTGGTGAGTCGCAGTTCCGTTCACATTCATGGTTCCGTTTGGCGCCGCCGCCACATCGCAAGTCTCCTCTGCGTCTTCTGGCACTAAACCCTTGAGCAGATCCACCAGGGCATGCGCCAGCTTCAGTTGGGTCTCGTGGCGACGCTTCTCCCGCTTCCCGTTGCCTTCGGTGCGGTCGTCTGCCTCAGCTTGCATCACACGCAGCACTTCGTCTTCGAGTCTCTCGACAAATCCCGGAATGGCGAGCAGGCACTGGACGACGGCGTTCACGAAGCACGTGTTGCCCGTGTTGGCGAGGCCGCGGCGCGCGCTCGTCGGCGCGTCGTCGTTCGCAGCGCGGGCGGCGGCAAAGAAAAGCGGCTCTTCCTCCAATCGATCGCCAGCGTCGTCGGCGACGGCCGCTGGCGCTGGGTCCGTCGCCACCACGCGTAGCCAGCGCCGGTTGTCACTTGCGGGGGCGGCGCTTCCTTCGAGCATGAGCAGGCGCCGCGGGAACATCGAGAGGCGCAGGAGAAAGTGCAGCAGCCGCTGTAGCGCGCGCTTCCACACGGAAGGGAGCCACGACCGCACGTACGCGGAGGTCGCGACGACGCGCTTCATCCCGGGCAGGCCCTGCTTGGTCGTTCCGCAATGTGGTTGAGGGAACTGGTTACTCTTTCTCTCTCAAAAAAAAAAAGAGCGTAACCTTTCATTCCGAAAAAAAAGGGTGAAACCACACGAGCATTCGATTTGAGAGGTGTTGAAGTGGCACGCAACAACATACGGATATCACCATATTTTGAGTAGTGTATTCTGATTGGTGGGAAAACAACGCGTTTCCCTTGCGCACTGCCCACTCACCAACAAACGTGGCCAATAATGAGGATGGTGGCGCCGATGCAGACCGCCTCGGCGACCGCGTCGCGCGCGACGGCACTACGTCGCTCGGTGTCTCCGCTGGTATCCGCTTCCAGTCACTCGTCACCACTCCGAAGCCTCGGGGCGGCCGCGAGCGTTCGCTATCTGAGCTTCCGTGCCGCGCCAAAGTAGGCCCATCCGGAACACGTTTGTTATCCTTCAAGGACGCTCAGAAGAGGTGGTGTGTTTCTGATGCAACTTCAGGAATGCCAAGCCGCTCGAAAAGAACCGGATTCTGGAGACTCCGGTCGTCGAGAATGCCGATAACACGCTCATGCGATGGGTGGGCCGTGGCACGGCCATGCAAATGTACTGTACGTTCATCTTCGCGGGCAAGCTCATCTACGAGGCCGACGCTGCGGCCAATCTGTACGAGGTGAGCGCAACTATGTACACGATGGATTTGTGCCGGCATCGCGCGTGTATCTAACGATATCGCGATCATCATATGCACTTGTCCTATATGCTAGGTGTGGGGAATCAGCGGTTCGATCGCGAGTGCGTCGGCGTGTGTGTTCTTTGGGGCGAAGCTCATGTGCGACAAGATCGTGACCGACATCGCGTCGTGCCGGAATTTTGGCGAGAAAGGTCAGCTACAGTATTGTGCACAGTGAATGTGAGGACCCGTTCTCGTCGTGCTCACTGCTGGTTCTGTCTGACGATGAATGCAGACGAGTTCGTTCGCCTGACGGTGCAAGGCGCGCTGGAAAAGTACGCGCTGTATGTGTCACTCGAAGGTTCGTGATGCATCCTGTGCAACCAATCCTTCGTGATGCATCCTGAATCTGATCGGATCGCTTTCTCGTGGGTTTGGTAGACGTCCAATTTGTCGAGCAGAGCTCACCAGACAAGTACAAGTTCAAAGTCGGCGCGCGGAATTTCTCTCTCGACCTCTCGAATGGAACGTGCACGAACCGCAAGGCGCTCGAGAGTTTGCTCCAGGGAAAGCCGCTCGTGACGCGCAAGGTTAAGCAACCGAAGAAGCGACAACAGTGAGAAAGGTCCTTAAACCAGGTTGACGGCCCGCTCGGTGAAAATTTTGAATATCTAGACCGCACGACGAAGGCGTGGTTTCGACCCTGGACGACCAGGAAATAGATCTCCCGTGGGAGACCAGGAAATAGATCTGCCTGCGATAATCGACGGCCTTGTGCATCCTCATTCGTGATCTAAGATCGATCCTGGCAAAATCGCGCCACGATGAAACCTGGGTGCTTGGTTCTGACATCGTTGGTTCGCAAGTGGCCAGCGGATTATTTCATTCCGCCTTATCATGCCCGGTTGTGATCACTGATTATTTACAAGACATGGACGCGCTATCCTCGTGCATGGATATTGCTGGGTGGGCTCGCGCCCATCGTGAAAGTTTCCAGGTACTTACTGTACTCACCTGTAAGACAGTGAAGCCATTTTCGCTCCCAAGACTGAACAGTGGGAGCCAAGAAAATACGACAGGATGAAAATAATCACATGCACAAGTCGTTTTTGCGTTTACGCACTTTTTGGAACACTTACTCTGGCAATCACCAACATGGCATCTTCTGTTGGGACGCTTTGTGGTCCAAACTCTCCGTGGCGTGAACGCCGCACATAAAGACTAACTGGCAGAGCATGTGCGAAGAGAATTCTCGTGTTGGCCCCGACGGCAAGAACACCACTCGGATGGCGTGAACCGACTGTAACGGCATCATGTGGTGGAATCTCTTGTTTTTTCGGCAGGCGTCTGGTGAGAACATGCCCCTTTGTTGATATTGGACTCACAGTACTAACAGAATGCGACAAGGTGCAAGGGAACAAGGCAGGCCCATATCTCAGTGGTGTACAAAATTCTGGGAGACTTGCCTTTTTTTCTGAGCATGAACAGCCTCGACACGTGAACGACTTTTTATAGAGCACTGAGCACGGACTCTTGGTTTGTGCTGCATTGACCAAATGAGGGCAATTTTCTCGCCGAGAAAAGAAAAGAGAACAGGAAAACCACCATGCAGTCAGCCATCTATTTCCCAAGGCAGAACCCATACGTGTGCTCTGTTCCCAAATCCAAATGAGAAACTCGGTCCAATTTTGCGGTTTTTGGGTTCCATCCTCGAGAACGGGGTAGGGCTGTCAAAAATTTCGCGGCCAGCAAGGGAAGCGAGGGGAATCCAGACAAATCACACCCGATTTTTTCGATCGCCCAATCAGATCGCTGGATTCCTGTTCCAGGTCTTGGGAACGCACAGGGTGCCGCAAACGTTTCCTCCAGCTTTTTTTTTCCCAAGCGACTTTTCATTTTTTCACTCGCCACCGACTCTAAACAACACTCGCGACTGCCATGATGGTGATGCTTGGTCGCCACGGGCCGCGCGCGGCTCCATCGCCGACCTCATCCACAACCAAAGTCTCCGTCTCCATCACTAGCGGCCCATCGCCCACGACGCTGCCGCATCCGCTGCTCACGCCGCGCCTCCGCCCCACCATAGCGACCCCTACAGTGACCCCATCGCTCCCCATGGCTTCCCCCGCGACCGTCCTCACCGTCTCGCCCGCGGCGACGCCCTCGCGCAAGCGCAAGATCATTGTTGACCCGCCGACGGCCGCCAAGGGCCACAAGCGCTGCCGCACTTTCACTGAGCTCGAGTATGAAGAGATGCTCGAGGAGGCCACGCTGCTCCGCGAAGAGCTCGAGCTGCTGGTCGCCGTGGCTGCGGACCTCTGCCGTGACCTCGCGTGCGACCCGAGCCAAGTGCGCCTGTTCCCGGCGCAGCTCGCGGCCATCGAGGAGAAGATGGCCTCCACCGAGGACCTCACCGAGCGCCAAGTGCGCGAGATGTGCCAGCAGATGATCGCCATGATGAAGTTCCTGTGCGAGCGCCACTACGACCACTTTGCGCTCGTGGAGATGCAGGACCACCTGCGCGAAAGCCGCGACCGCTTTATGCGCTTTATCTGCCAGTACGCCGCCATGATCGGCCTCTTCCGGTGAAGCCTCCCACTCTCACCACTCTCCTATCTATCGAATCGACCCAATTCACCGTACTCCACCCACCACCATCACACTATAGACGACCGACCTACAACCATCGCAAACACCAACCCATAGACGCCACTTTTTGTTCATGTAAAGCAATCGCAATCGTACCAGTACCATTTTTTTTTATTATCAGTCTCGATCGTTCTATTGTGTCGGCTCGCCGTGGTCTCTCACCACGTGCCGCCTCTCACACGCTGCTGCCACCCGCGTACTTGCGGTGGACGTCCTCGAGCACGTCGCGACAGGGCACGCGAGCCTTGAGCTTGATGCACATGAGGAACGAGCCAGCGAGCTTGCGGTGCAGCGAGTACGCCTCCTGTGGCGGCGCCGTGAGACGGCTGTCCATGAAAGTCTCCGTGTACTGCGCGAGCCGCTTGGTGAGCTGGCTCTCGTAAAAGTCGAACGGCTCGTGCGAGCGGAAGGGTTCGCCAACGACCATGCCCGCGGCCGTGTGCGCACGCAGCATGGCCGGCGACTCGTCGCCCGTCAGGAACTTCATCTTGACCGAGCAGTCGAGCAGCGTCTTTTCGTCGTTGTTTGCGGCGGCCCACACGATCTTGAAGTACTCGTCCACAAAGGCCTTGGGATACTCGCGCGCGGCGCCAAAGTCCACGAGTCCGATCTTGTCGGTCGCCGAGTTGTACATAAAGTTGCTCCAGTTCGGGTCGGTCTGCATGAAGCGCCAGTCAAAGAGCTCGCGCACGGTGAGCTCGAGGATGCGGCGGCCGATCGAGTCGCGCAGTTCCTGCGGAAGATTCACGCACTTGTCGATCGCAACGCCCGAGATGAGCTCGGTTGTGAGGATGCGCGCCGTGCTCACTTCGCGGTGCACCTTGGGCACGATGAAGCGGTCGTCCATGCCCATGTCGTGGATGAGCTGGCGGAAACGTTCCTGGTTTTCAGCCTCCTGCGCGTAATTGCACTCGGCTGTGAGCTCTTCCTGACCCACACGGATGATTTCGTCGATGTAGAGACCCTTGGGTAAAATGTTCGTGTACGTGACGATACGCTTGAGGTTGGAGAGGTCGCTCTCAATGCTATCGGCGACGCCCGGGTACTGGATCTTGACAGCGACGCGCTCACCCGTCGCGAGCGTCGCGCGGTGCACCTGACCGATCGACGCAGCAGCGATCGGAACGTCATCAAACTGTTCAAACTTGTCTCGCCAGTCCTCACTTAACTCTGCCGCGAGCTGCGCGTGGAGCTGATCGCGCGGCATCACATGGGCGCTAGCATTCAAAACAGAGTGGGCCATGTGAGTACAATACGCCACACGGATCCAACATATCCCAGACCACGCAGACGTACTTTTGTCGCACGCGGTCAAGCGCCTCCGCGAGCTTGGGGGAGATCAGATTCTCGTCCTGGATGCTGAGCATTTGGCCGAGCTTGAGCGCTGCGCCGCGCATCGTGCAGAGCGCGTCGACGAGGCGTTCCGTGTTCGAGTCGGAGATCAGTGCCTGGCGTGTGCCGCCCTTGCCTCCGGTGCGTACAATCTCAGTGGCCGTGCCCACGGCCAACTTCGCGGCGAGGCTGCCAAAGCCCAGGATACGCGAGATCGGCGAGGATGGTACGTGGCGCTCCTTCCACGCCGGATGTGTGCTGTGTGGGTCCTGCACGGGCAGTGCGCCTGCTGCCGCAGGCCCAGTGTATGTATCGAACGGCTGCGTCTTCGGCTCCGTCTTCGTCTTGGCAACGGGGGCGGGCTCCTCCTGTTTGTGGAGAACTGACTGAACCGTCTGCGCGGTGCTAGCATGCGCGTGGTGCGCTGGCTGTTGTTTCTCCTCGTGCTTCTTTTGCTGGGCATCCATCTCCGCGAACGGTGACTCCCACGCGGCATTGTGTTTCTTGCCAAACTCCTTGCTCACGTGGTCGTGGACAAGCGGAGGCGACGCAACCGGAGCTGCCGTTGGTGTGTGGGCCGCTGGATGCAAGTCGTGCATCGCGGTCGCCGGACTCTGGATGGTATCTTGTACTGACGGCGCAGGTACCGGAGTGTCGGCATTCGACGCAGCGGCCTGGCCGGCGTTGTCGACGAGGTAGGGCAAGATCCGCGCGAGTTCGTTGGCGTGGCGCGCGAGCTGCGTCGAGCGCTCGCTGATCTCGGGCACCTGCAGCTTGGCAGCCTGCTCGGCGACCTTGCCGGCTCCGTGGAGCACGCGCAGGAAGTCGCGTGACCACATTGACAGAGGATGGAGGGCGAGTGCGGTCGACTTGGATTATGTGGAGGGACCCTACTGACGTCGGTGATGATCTGCCACAGGATGCGGACCATGTGAGCTAAACCTGGGGGAGCAGAATGATGGTCTGGAACGCAAGCGAACCATCATCATAGAACTGGTACCGAACCGGTATACGTAGCCACACAGCTGACTTCCTGGGAGTCAGACACGCTCCCATGTCAATCCCCCCCCCCCGGTCCGGGGATGATCACATCCAGACTCGAATCTTTCAACACCACGAAGCGAAAATGGACCAAGTCAGAGCGTCGCACTTGCTGGTGAAGCACAGCGGCTCGCGCCGTCCGGGTAATACATGGACAGAACACGTCTACGCCAGCGTGGCGATCCACTGCGGCTGACGAGCTGTCACAATGTCGTTCCCCTCAGCGTCGCGCCTCTCGGACAACATTACGCGCTCCAAGGACGAAGCGCTCACGCTGCTTCTCTGTGCGTGTCCAGTCTGTTGTGTGGCTCTTCATAGACTGCATCTACTGATTTGTATGTGTGTGTGTCCGTCCGTCTCCTCTTGGATAGCGTACCGCGACCAGATCGTCTCGGGCCAGGCGCGCTTCGACGAGCTCGCGGTCACGTACAGCGACTGCAACAGCGGCACGCGCGGCGGTGACCTCGGCTACTTTGGCCGCGGCATGATGCAGAAGCCTTTTGAGGACGCCACGTGAGTGCTACATCGGTGTCGAGGCCTGCCAGGGAAGAGGGCTGTTTTGGGACTGACATGAATACCACGTGGTCTACCAGATTTGCGCTCAAGGTGGGGGAGCTCAGCGGCGTCGTCGACACGGACAGCGGCGTCCACATCATCCTGCGCACGGCCTAAGCTCAGGAGAAAAAGAAACATCGTACCACAGGCCGGGTTGAATCGCAACCGAGCAAGTCCTCGTCTGACGGACGGGCGTCCGAGTGCATCTCCGTTTGTTTGTTTTTTCGTTATCAAACAATGGTTATTCGTTGCCCACTTCGTGCTGTGTGACCTTCCAAGTGAGTTATAATACTCCAGCAGACAAACCACCACGGTGCCTAAGAAGACCATGAATCACTTCGCCGTGTTCTTCGGGTTTTCTTCGCTCGACCCAACCAAGATCCTAGTGCATTTGCTTTTCGCAGGCCTCGTCACTGGAGCCAGTCGTGTGCCCATTGAACCCATTCGTGCGTGGGCATTTTCTGCGCCAGCACCACTTCATGGAAACTCGCCCAGTGCAGGCAGTCTTTGTGGCGTGATAATTCGAACAATTCGCTGTTGAGATCCGGCCGACGTGTTTCACGCTGGACTGTGGGAGTTGTGTTCGTCCACATTTCAGATCTTTACGAGTCTCTTCGATAATACGACGACCGAGCCAAAGCGCAGCAAGCGACTTGGCCATGGTTTGCACCGAGGAATCATCCCCAGGGGCCTCGCACCATTATACCTGGTAACACTGTGGTGGAGAAAGGATTGACAATCAAATCTCGAGTGAATCCTTCTCCGCACTTGTCCAATGGGAATATCTCTCGTCGCACACGACGTGCTCTTTCCCAACCGCGATGCTGGCTCCACAGGCGTGGGCTCTGGGGGGGGGGGGGGGGGGGG
>JAADVT010000482.1:0-24446 GCA_023335895.1 Pythium rishiriense
GGGGGGGGGGCTTCGCGCTGGAAGCTTGGAGACACGAGATGCCGCGCCCCACGCATGCGAGGGAGGAGCCACGACACAAACCTAAGCAAATCCTTGGAGGAGTTCAGCATTTTTTTTCTTTTTTTTTGTTTGTTCATTTGTGAATGCAGTATGAATGAAAAATCGCCAGGCCGCCCAGGGGTACCGCTGCGAGCGTTTCTGTGGAACTTGTGCAAGGAAATCCTCTTCAACTTCGTGGTTCCCTTTCGTTGCAACCTTTCTCGGCATACTTTCAGACGGAGAGGTACAAATAGGGGTCTGATCTTGAAAGGACACAGTGAACCTTGGTACCAAGAGTGTGCTCATCCGCGCGATTCCCTCCTCCCCCGATCTGCGCTTGTCACACGCAGCGGCACCGCTGACCCGCAAGTAGGGAAGATCGCCGGCCGAAAGCTCCTCTCCGTTCACAGGGGAAAAAACGAATGATAGAAGCTTTTTTTTTGTTTTCAGGGACGTTTGAGGGTGGTGCCAAACGCTGCGGCTGGAACCGTCCATTTTCGCAACACAAAACGGATGCGAAACGGTCTTCTCGATTCTCGCCCCGTTCGGAGAGCGTTTCTTCCTTGGCGTTGGCACCGACGGCAACGGTTCTGGGTTGGGAGTCTGGAGTTGGTTGGCTCGGAACCAACGGAAATGCTCACCCCACGAACCCTCATGTTCCCCGCGCGTTCGTTTCATTTTTTGTTTGTTTTTTGTGTCTATGCAGGGGGCGATGGCGATAAGAACCAATCGAAAAAAGAAAAAAATATGCGTCCTGCTCGCAAAAAACAAGAGTTGAAACGAGAAAAAAACAAAAAAAAACAATCCTCGTCTGCAACAACAACAAACCGCTGCGGGATGCGCACGACATCCCCAGCCGCGGCGTCAACTTCAACACTACCGTGGCTGAACTGGCGTCCAGGCCATCGATGTGGAGCTCCTGACGTGGGCAGCTCCAGGTGGTCTCTCGCTTCCCCTCTCGGAACTGATGTGCCGAACGGAGACCTTCCACTCGTGGGACCCACGGAACGAGGCCCTGTATGTCCGATGGCGACTGACGAGACGCATGGCGGGACGTGCGCGTCCAAGACCGAAGACGGCTCACGCTGTCCGCCGCCAACGCGCCGCTCTGGGGCGTCGCCGGTGCATTGCCGAGACCCCGCGGGGGGTGTAGAGCCGTTGGACCGTCGTGGCCCAGAAAGCCACGACCAAAACACGACCAAAACACAACCGCCACGCACCCACAAAGACTTGGGAGCCCCCATCGCGCCAAATGCGCGCTCCATGACCGAGTCCAAAGGCGTTGGGTGGAGAGGCTCGTCACATTTTTTCATTGTTTTTTTTTTTTTCGTGTGGTCATATTTTTTTCTATCTCTCTTGTTCGTTTCGTCGACATGGATCACGGGAGCCGTCCGCTGCTGCTGCTCCTGCTCGAGAGCTCGCGCACGGGCTCGTTGGGTGCCGTGAGGCTCGCGACCTCGGCGTAGATCCGCGCGATCTCCTCGGGGGACACGGCGTCGCCCGTGAGCAGTGGATCGCCCGGGGGCTTGCCGTTCTTGATCGGGAACGCCTTGGTTGTGAGCAAGTTCAGCAGCCGTTCCTTTGCGAGCAGCTTTTCGATGAGCCGCTGGCGCTCGACGGCGCTGAGCCGAAGGTGGTCACCGACAAGCGTGGCCGTGCTGTCTTGCCGCTTGGGCGTGATCGCCGGCATGGCCACGGGCGTCGACGCGCTCGCGATCTCACCACGGACGTCCTGGATACACTCCTTGAGGATCATCTCGAGCTCGGTGCGGTTCTGGAGCTCGCTCTTGTACGCCGCGCGGACCTGCTGGAGGTTGCGGCGCTCCACGTCGAGCACGCGCTTGAGTCGCTTGATAATCTCTTTGTACCGGTTGTCGGCCTCGAGCGCCGCGGCGGCGCCCATCGCCGTCGTCGTGTTAGGGCCCGCGGCGGTCGTGGGCCGGGACACCACGCGGTTGGACGACTCGCGTGACAACACGCGTGGCAGCGCACCCATGGACGACGCCGAGCCCATGGTAGTCGACGACGAGCCTGGTCCGGAGTGGCGCCCCAGCTCGTCTTTGAGCTCCTCGAGCTGCTGCTGCACGGTCTCAAACTCGCTGCGAAGCCGGACATTGTCCTTCTTGACGGTCACGAGCTGCTTGACGAGAAACTCGCGGTCGTTCTCCTGGGTCGTGAACTGGGTCTTGAGCCGCTGGTTCTCACGCGTGAGGCTCTGGTTGAGCCGATCCAGGCGGTCCGCGAGCTCCTTGGTCCACTCGACCTCGGTCTCGAGCTGCTTGCTCTTCTCGATCCACGCCGACGCGCCGTCGTCGGTCTTGTTCTTCTCCGACTCGAGCTCTTCCTGGACGCTGTACAAACGCGCCCGGAACGCGCGCAGCAAGTCCTTTTCCTGATCTGTACAACATCAAAAAAGTTATAGACCAACCAAGGACGAAAACGCAAGATGGATAGTGGATACCCTGGAGGATCTTGCTCGTGCGGTCCTGGACGTGGTCCACGTTCTCGATGATCGCGCGGTGCATCGTACGCAGCTTGTCCATGGTCGCGTCGATCGCGTTCTCCTTGGTCTTCTTGGCGCGGGTCTCGTTGAGCTGCGCCTCGAGCTCGGCGATCCGCACTTTGTACTGGCGCTCGCGACGCACGTAGCTCTCCTGCCGCCGAGCGAGTTCTTGCTCCATCTGGGCCACGTACTCGCGCTGCTCCTGCGACTCGCCCGCAGACCCGGCCGCCGACGATTCGTCGCGTTCGTTCGCGCTGCCCTCGCCGACGACGCTCAGCCCTAGCATCTTGCTACGGAACTTTGGCGGACCATCCTCGGGCACTCCTGGCTACACCACCACGGACAAGCTGTGAGTGGTCCATCGAGAGGAAGTTGTGTGCTCCGTATCGCACCTTGCGCGTGGGAGAGCGCCCAGGCTTGGGCTTGGCGGGCATGGCCATTTCGCACACACGGACGTCGGGGCCTTGCAACGATGGACCTCGAAAGAGGAGAAAAGACCCGTGACGTCGAGGAACCTAAATTTAGTGGTCAAACGATGGGCATGGGGCACGCGATGTCAACAGTGCTGTACCCACAGCGGATGGGCTCCCGTGGGCGATCACCAAGAAGCTCGGCTCGGGTGGACGGAGACGTTTCGCGACAAAGGGCAAGAGTCCTACGTTGCATGGGACATCTCGGCCTTCCCTCCGTCCTCCAAAGCTTTATGGATACACAACGAGTTTTCCATGGAAGAAGTGGATGACGCCCTCGCGGATGGCGATCCAGTTCGCTTCTCACCATGACGGCACGGGGCCCACGTGAGACACAAAGCGATCTGTTCGCCGCACGGTCGGATCCACCCTACTCGGCTATCCAGCAATCGGTCCATCCATCCATCAATCTTTTGTGAGTGGTAATCCACTGGAACGTGGAAAGAAACCTTGCGCCCATCAAGCGGTTTGTGGCTGCCTGGCGTTTGTGGCAGACTCGTTTCGACGGGAGGGCAGTGGCCCAAACGAAGCAAGTTGTGAGCTGGCTCCACTGGACTGATCCAGTCAGAAGGATACCGTGTTTGGACTCGCGATGGTGGGCGACAGCAAAGAGCCAGAAGTCAACCTGAGTTGAGGGGGCCGCCCACGCCATGACGCCACGAGGGATGGAACAGTCCGCGAACACGCCACCCACGCGATTAGATCAAGCGAGGGGGACCAAATCCCACCTCGGAGGGACTTGTGTCTTGACTCAGTCAGTTGGGGGTGGCCCCTCATAACGGTCGGCCCGTTATCGCTATCGAGCAACCGTCCGCAGTCTGCATCGGTGTCTCGGTCTTTCTCGCCCCCCATTCTTGAACTTTCGACCCGACTCCGATAGCCACCACAAACAACATGGCGTCCGCACGGCTCGAGCCTAGTGCACCAGAGTTTACAGAGCTTGACGTCACGGCCGTGACGCCCGTACATTCGTACCAGCCGGCGCCGTGCGTCTCGACACAGACCGTCGCGCCCTTGGCCGCTGACAAGATCCTCGTCGGCGCCTGGGACGCCGGCTTCTGCTCGTGTCTCAACCACGTCGTGCCCAACGCGCTCATGGCCACGTGTTGTCCATGGATCTCGGTCGCTCAGATCACTTCTCGGCTGGGGCTCTATCCGTTCGCCAAGACGCTGTTGCTCGTGCTCGCGATCCACGTCGGCGCCTGGGCCGGGCTCGTTCTCGGTCTCACCAAGCAGAGGAGGCATCCTTTCCACAGCCAGGATTCCACCGACGACCGCCACCACATCGACCACCGCCACACGGACGATGGGTTCACGTGGCACACCCACTGGAGCGCGTGGTTCGTGCTGAGCCTGGGCTGCGGCTTGCTGTACGTGGCGGCCCTGTGGCAACTGCGGGGCCGCGTGCGTGACCGCTTCCAGATCAGCGGCTCTCGTGCGTGGGACCTGCTGGCGTCGCTGTGCTGCGCGTGCTGCACCGTCGCGCAGATCGCGACCCACGTCAAGAGCTACTCGCCCGGGAGCTGCGGGCTCGGGCCACCCGCAGACGTGTTGCCGGCGTTTCCGGCCCCGACAACGAGGCAGTGTAGCCATGTGAGGTGACGCGAAGGTCGCAACACATTGCTCCCTGGAAGGTTGCTCCAATGGACTCAGATCCTCGACGATTATCGAGCGGATGTGACTCGGTGTTGATGATGGCGCCGGCAGGCTGCGTGAGCGAAAAGGTGTCGCGAGGCGCGTGTAAAAGTCTCGCGGGTTCTCAGGAGGCGGACACGTCGCCAAAAAAAAAAAAAAGCGCGGCGATGGTTGGGATCTCCCTAAACTCTGGCTTTTTCACTCCAGCTTGTGCGGACACACCGCAATGGCGCGGCCTCACCAACGGAAGACGGCTCAAGGGGAAATAAATCTCGAGGGAGTAAGCCTCAGCCTGAGAACGCAGGCCAGCAGTGGATAGATTAGATCAATGGATCGGTCCACCAGCTCGTGTCCCCAGTCGGCCATATTCTACAATATACAATACCGCATTGGGTTTCACCATGTATCCAATCATACAGGAACTTGGCGGTGATGGAATTGGCTCGGTTTTGGCCCCCCGGCTTCAAAGTGGATCGGCTATGTACAGTCTGACGCGTGAGCTGGATCTCCCATTGCCACGTCACGCCCGAGGGATGCGGAGGGCCCCAGCCTCCTCGGGCGTCTGGGTAAACGCTCCTTCCCCCGCGACATTTCCCACCGGACGCTCCATGGATCGTAGTCTCCACGCGTCCACACTCCTCCTTCTCGATACAGTATGATAATACCACCAACGATCGCGTCTCACGAGTTCTAATGCCGACGCGTTGGAGGTCTCCCTGATCGCCGTCCCGACCGGTCTCCTGTCGGAGGGACGCGGCCACGCCAGCTTCCCTTTTTGGATTCCAAGGGACCCAGTGACAGGATCGAGTGGTGCCACTGTGGCTTCGGTGCCCGAGGGCAGACGCGGCGTGGCTAGTTGCACATAAAAGAGCCACCCGCCAGCGCCGTGATGATCCCCACGAAAAAGGCCCGAACGGGTCGGCCTGTTGCGTATGTAGCCCCTCCGATCTTGATTCAGACCCACTATTGTGGACTGTACCCCTTCCCATTCCCTTCCCATTCCCTTCCCATTTTCCGTTGTGTGACTCGCGAGCGTCGCGTCGTAGCCCCAGAGACATTCACTCGCACGTGGTGCATCTCAGAGAACGGGCCAGACGAGAACCATCTCCTCTCGACTCCCAACGCCAAAGCCCCGCCGGCTTGACACACGTCGCCTGTTCACTCCTAACTTGCTCGAGTCGTGACCAATGGCCACCGACAGCAGCCCGACCCGCGCGCCGCCGACGCCGCCGGCGTGGGCGCCGCCCCCGGCGTCCATCGCGAGCCACGCCAAGAGCCACATCACCGAAGAACAAGCAGAGTCCGAGGCGGTCGAGGCGCCGTCCCCGGCCGTGTCTCCACCGAGCCGCACGGGCTTCCGTGCACCGCAGCTCGGCCAGCGCGGCGTCATCGCATTGCTCTGCTACATCAACCTCATCAACTACATTGACCGCGGCATCATCCCGGGCGCGCCCGAGAGCTTCCAAGTGTTTATGACCAAGACGCTCGGCATCGCGGCGTCGCAGCAAAACTTTTACCTCGGGCTTCTCTCGACAGCGTTCATCGCCGCGACGGCGCTGTTTGCACTCATTTTCGGCTACCTCGCGATCTCGCAGCGGCCCTTCAAGCTCATCGCGTACGGCATGAGCTCCTGGGTGGTCGCCGTCGTGCTGTGCGGCGCGTCCTACTACGCCAACAGCTACACGCTGCTGCTCTTTGGGCGCGTGCTCAGCGGCGTCGGCGAGGCCTCGTTCCACTGCAACGCCATGCCCTTCATCAACCGGAACGCGCCCCAGGAAAACAGTACGCTCTGGCTCGGGGTGTTCATCGCGTCCATCACAGTCGGCATGGCCGCCGGCTACGTGTACGGCTCGATCTTTGCGTCGTCGTCGCTCGGCTGGGCCTGGGCCTTCTTTTTCGAGGCGTTGCTCATGACACCGCCCGTGCTGGCCTGTATCTTCTGTATCCCAGACGAGCTCAACTCCATCCCGAAGGAAGAAAGCGAGCTCACGGAGGAGCTGCTCGACGCGGACCACCAACAGCCCATTCCCCAGGAGCGCATCGACGCCGCGCCGCTCGTGAGCGTTGGCGCAAGCCTCGGACGACCCGTGTTTCTCAGCCACAAGAGCACGCGCACGACCAGCGAGCATGGCGGCGCGAACGATGTCGACCCCGTCTCCAAGACGGAGACCATCGACAGCGTCAAGTCGGCCGAACAGAGTTTCCTGCGCCAGTCGTGGCGCGTGTTCAAGAACGTGGCGTTCTCGCTGGTCGCGTTTGGCCACGCGGCGTACACATTCTCGCTCGCGTCGTTCAGCGTGTTCGCGCCGATCCTGCTCATCGGCCTGGGCTTTTTTGAGAGCGAGACCTCGGTCTCGCTGGTCTTTGGTGGTGTGATCGTCGTCGCTGGTACGCTGGGCACGGTCGCGGGTGCAGTCGCGCTGGACCGCATGAGCCAGGGCAACTCGGTCTCTCGCGCGCAGCGCTGCCAGATCGCCGTGGACCACATTTTCTACTTTATGATCGCCGGCACGGCCTGTGGGCTCGTGATGATGTTGTTCACGAGCTCCAAGTTTTGGTTTTTGCTCTGGCTCGCGATCACGTTCTTCTTCATGTCGGCCGTCGGACCAGGCGAGACCGTCGCCGCCATGGAGCTGTTCCCCGAGTCGCGCCAGGCCATGGCTGTCGCGGCCAACACGGTCGTGATCCTCATCTTTGGTGACGTGCCATCACCCGTGATCCTCGGCTGGCTCAAAGATACGTGGGCACCGCGATGTGGCACGATCGAGACCCCCGAGGGGACCCCCGAACTCAACCCGGAGTGCCACCTCGACCACAGCGGGCTCAACGGCGTCCTGCTCTTTGCGGTGCTGTGGCTGCTGTGGGCCGTGCTGCTCTGGGGCTTCGCCAAGCTCGTGCTCCGCAACAAACAAAAGGCTTCGGCAAGCACGGCAAGCGCCGCGACCATCGAGAGCCCCGTGCTCGACAACTGAAAGACCAGCGTGGCGGCTCCGGTGGTCTAGCTCACCATACGTATCCCCAGTATTACATGTACTATCACTACCATCTGTGTCAATACGCCTTCCAGTTGCCATGTCGATTCCCATGATGCACTCCTCCTGTCAGAGATCCTCGAACCACGATACCGTTGCGGTAGTCGTGATTCCGCACGGATATCGAGAACGGCAACATCAATGCAACAAATGAAAACGGGGTAGTTACACAAGCGTAGATTTCGTTGTACAAAGCGAGACACACACACACAACACACTGCCTCGTTCTTTTTTCTAGAGCTTCTTGCCCTTGGGCTGTTTCTTGGTCGGTGCCTGGGTCTCGCTGGCGCTGCCGCTGCCCGTGAGCAGCTTGCGCAGTGTCGAGATCACGAGCAGCGCGAGCACGACCGGCGCCACGTCGAAACGGTCGAAAAGCGAGAGCGTGACGTCGCGTGGCACGAGATGGTCCACGCCGACGCTCGCGGCGATCTTGACGGCGTTGGACACGATCATCTTGGCCTTTTCGCTGTTGAGCCGGCAGATGGTCTTCCACTTATGCAGGTTCTGTGCGTACGCGCTCGTCGGGTCGGCCGCCTGGTCCAGCAGCGTCGTGACCTTGGCGGTCATCTCGTCGCTGGTCATGGTGTACTTGTCGAGGCTCAGCGAGATGCCGGCCTCCTCGGCGTTGGCCGTGTTGACAAACTCGTCAAACACGAACGGCAGCATGATCTGGGCCTTGCCGTTGTACAGCGCCTCAGTGATGCTCCCGTAGCCCGCGTGGTTGATCGCGAGCTGCACGGCGTCGTGCATGAGCGCGCGCCGCTGGTTGGCCCACTTGGGCGTGAGGAACCGGCCCGGGTACTTTTTCTGGAGCGGCTCGGTGCGCGCCGCGTCGTGGAAGGCCGAGGCCCAGATGACCGCGAGGTTGCGCTCCGCGTCGGCCAGCAGCGCGTCGATGCTGTCGAGCATGATCTGGTACAGCTCGGGGCTGTCCTGGAGCGTGAGCACCGAGCCAAACGCGATGAAAATGGCGCGCGTGCCCTGGGCCTGGTACGCATCCAGCGCGCGCTTGAGCTCGGGCTCGATCGGCGGGATGGTCTCTTCGTTCACGACCGGCCCAAACACTTGGATGTTGGTCGGCACGTTGCGCGCCGGGTCGATGCCCAGCACGTGGTGTGCGAGCATGAGGTTCTTTTGGGGGAACTCCCACGGCTCCATGTACGGCACGCTGAGGTTGAGGCGCTTCTGGGCGGCCTGCACCTTCCACGAGGCCTTGACGGTCTCGATCGCGAACGGGATGAGGTCGATAAAGCCCTTGGCGCGCTTCCATGGCGACGCGATCCACTGCTCCATGGGCATCGGGTCGAGAAAGTCGGGCACGTACCAGTCCGAGCCGACGCCGTACTGGCCCAGCGGACCGTAGATCGCGAGCTTCTGGCCAGTCTCCTTGGCCGCGTCCATGCAGGCCTGCTCGACGGCGTCGCACATGACGAGGTCAAACTTGTGGCCGCTGTTAAAGTAGTCGATGTACGCCTTGGTGTTGTGCTCGTAGATGTCCGAGATGAAGCCGATGGCGTCGAGGAACACGCGCGTGTTGTCGTACTTCTTCTTGGTCTGCATGACGTCCGAGATGGCCGAGTTGTTGAAGTAGGCCGGGAGGATGACGTTCGAGATGACGTCGGTTTCCACGTAGGGAAACTGGTTGGCGTGGGACGTCGCGATGCCCGGCGCCGCGACGTACGAGACCTTGTTGCCGTCCTCGAGCGCGAAATCGCGGAGCCCCTCGAAGATCGGCGCGATGTCGCTGCGCGTGCCGAAGGAGCAGATGATGGCGACGTGGAGCGCGTCCGTGGACGCGAGCAGCGTGGTCGCCGGCAGCGCCAGCGCCGCCACGACCAGCGAGCGAAGCGAGAGCATTGTGGAGCTTGTGTGCCGAAGAGTGTGTGGAGCCCGAGGCAGATTGCGAAGTGCCCTTGATCAGCGAGTGTCAATGGGCTAGGTCGGCTCGGTCCGCCCCCGACGGGGAGCCGCCAGGACCGAGGGCCCTCGTGCTGGCCGCAATCAAAACCGGGCGGGCTTGCCACTTCCTTGCCACGTCAGCGGGCCTCGCACGCCACGGCCACTCACCACCAGCGCTGGTGCACAAACCACAGCAGAGCACAAGCCACGTCGGTGGCACATCAAGACGGCGTCGACGCGAGAGACGAGGAGCCGGGCCAGGTTTCCCAGCGGCCGATGGGACAGTGGTTGCTCACACCAGACGAGACCGCCCATCGCAGCTATTGACACCCCGAGTCACGAGTGTGAGGAAGGCCCCGATTCACTCCACAGAGGATTCTCACGACACGACGACCATTTGGACAAGAGAGAGAGAAAGCTCGGGCGTGCTGTCCCATCAATGCCACGCCTGCCAGCGCACCACGGGGACAAAGATGCGTGACGATTCCCGATTGCACTCCCCGCCGAGCTAGACGAGCCAACTCGTCGGAGTCCTCGAAAACCGAAATATCCTATAAAGGTATACGAAGCTGCTGAAATGAATTCATTATGATAGATTTTTGGTCAGCAATACCCAAATCTACTGATATAAAAGGCGTGGTACTCCTTGGTGTCCGATCCCTCGGGCACTGAAGAGCTCATTTTCTGTCTCTGAGATGTGATGGTACAGACAGTCCAGCCAATCCGGCGGACTCGGGGAGAGGACCACAGACATTCAAAATAACGATTCATCCGAATTGAGAGGTAGCTCACGTGAAGGTTTCCAAGCACTCTCACATTCAAGGCCATAAAGGCACTAGGAAACGATGGAGCAAGCTCCGCTCTGTAGTTGTGGATAGTGCCCACGCTCGACTGGATCTTTGGTCTGTTGCTGGATCTCCGGCGATTACCAATGTTAGTGGACGACATCGCGGCTTACTTTCGTAGTTATCACCACACTTTGGTCAGTCCGCCCCCCCACTAATGTTGACACGGAGTTCGATCTTCGTGACCACCGCGCCTTGGACAATGGAACAAGCCTTGCGACTCTCGACAAGCATGGCCATGTGGTTCGAAGGGAGATCGATCTCCACGTCGCGGTGATGTGGACGGCCAGTGTCGTGCCCTGATAGTACTGTTCCAAACGTATCGTGTCGCTGGTCTCCTCGTCTGACCACCACCACTGTCGTGATGGATAGAAGAGGAGACCAGTGGCACCACCACGACGACGCTCTCTCCACCACTCGAAAACCAAGTCTCAGAGGCTTCTCTCGTCCTCTGACGACGCTGCTTTCGAGAGTGTCAGTTCGTGCGGACGCCACAGCACCAAAAACGCCTCGTCGCGTGTGTTTTCGCGCCGACGCGGGGTCGTGGGCTCGTGAATCGCACAGGAGACAGGAGCCCCCACTGGGTAGTGCTTATCCTCGTTGAGAAGACACCCACACACACTGGCAATGGGTCCTCAGATATATTTTCGTTCCTCAGACTCAGATTCCAAATGGCTACATTTATGTTTACCTTCCTACAACATTACCGATAGGTGCCTTGAAGGTAACGCGAAGGTACGCGCTGAGTTTTTATGTTGCCAACGCCATGGAGTGGTGGTGGTCATTATCGCCGGATCTGATTGTCGGGAAACATGGCTGCGACCGAGCCGCCGCTCCGTGGGGCCGACGCCGACGCCGCTACACGCAACACACCCATGGAGACCTCCGAGGAGCCTGCCGCCAAGAAAGTGCGCTTCTCCGGGATCCCGCCGAGCGATAGCAGCGCGACCACCGCGACCAGCGACGACGACACGGTCTCACCATCGCGTAAGCGGCTCGCGCACCCGTTCGGCGTCAAGCCCATCGGCAACTTTTACGAGGACGTCGACAAGGGCATCCGCGACTGCCGAGCGCCAGGGATGGGCCGCTTCCGCGCGCTCTCGGACGTCGCGATGCTCGATTTTCTCAACTGGCTCACGCCGCGGGACCTGTGCACGCTGAGCGCGTGTAGTCGTGCGCTGTACGTGTTCGGCTCGCACGACGAGCTCTGGCGCACGCTCGTGCTAGAGGAAATGGAGGGCAACTTTACGGCCAAGGCGAGCTGGAAGCAGTCGTACATCGCGACCAAGACCGGCCGCAGTGAGCTCAGTGACGCGCTGCGCCCCATCCGCGTCCAGGGCTTTTACTCGGACCTGCTCTTCCAGGCGTTCTACTGCGCGGCCGCGCCCATCGAGGCGAGTTGGCTCGCAGTCGAGAACATTGACCGCCGCAGCGCCAAGGAACTCATGCTCAGCGACTTCAAAGTCGAATACGAAGCCGCGAACCAGCCCGTGATCCTCACCGAGTGTATCGACACGTGGCCGGCGATGGCCAAGTGGACGGACGACTACCTCATCGAGCAGTGTCGCGGGCAGACGTTCTCGGCTGGCGGTTTCCAGCTGCCTATGGACAAGTACTTGCACTACAGCCGCACGCTGCACGACGACCAGCCATTGTTCATTTTCGACAAGCAGTTTGCCGCCAAAGTGCCGACACTCGCCGAAGACTACACCGTGCCCGAGTACTTCCAAGAGGACTTTTTCGCGCTCATCGGCGCCGAGCGGCGCCCCGACCACAAGTGGCTCATCATTGGCCCGAAAAAGTCGGGCTCGTCGTTCCATATCGACCCGAATTCGACCAACGCCTGGAACGGCGTGATCCGTGGCGCCAAAAAGTGGATCATGTTCCCTCCCGAGATCGTGCCGCCGGGTGTGCACCCGAGCGAGGACGGCAGCGACGTGTCGACGCCCGTGTCGCTTATCGAGTGGTTCGTCACGTTCTACCCGCAGGTCAAGAAGCTGCCGCCGGCCCAGCGGCCCCGCGAAGGCATTTGCCGCGCCGGTGAGATCATTTTTGTGCCCAATGGCTGGTGGCATCTCGTGCTCAACACCGAGGAGTCGATCGCGATCACACAGAATTTTGTGTGCTCGGGCAACCTGAAGAACGTCGTGCGGTTCCTCGAGGACAAGCCCGACCAGGTCTCCGGTCTGCCCATGGACCGGCGGCCGTTGCTCGGCGGCATGCTGCGGGACGCCATGAACCAGCACCACCCGGAGCTGCTGGCTGAAGTCGACGCCGAGCTACAAGCCGAACGGGAACGCAAGAACCGCAAGTCCAAGTGGGAGCTACTGCTGCAGCGCGAGGAGACTGACGGCGAGGACTCGACCGCTGGCAAGACGGAGACCAAGTCCATAGGCTTCAGCTTTGGCTTTAGCTTTTAACCCCCCCTCAGGAGCTGGAATGGCACGTGAACGGTGTGATGTGTTACCCATCATGTGATGACTTTTACTGATCGTTTTTCCACTCCAAAGAGCTGTAAAGAGGCCGCTCCCTCACATCCCCGCGTGGCTTTTAGGGCTGAGCAACCTGTGTGGCCACACGTATAATAACGACCGTAGGGATGTCCGATGAGTTGTCGAAGATGGAGAAACACGCTGCACGAAGGCCACGCACGCGCCACGAGAGCTGCTTGGGGCAGCGTTCAGATCCTTTCGGATCCGCCCAACCAACGTTGCACATCTGCTGAGCTCCTGTGATTGGCCAAAACGACAGGATCAGTCAATACGGCCGCGCACATAATGCGATGAAGTATGCAGCATCGCACAAAATGAGGTATACTGTATGTTTCCAAACCAATATAAATCAATACACCCAACCGTATTTTGATACAAACCACTCAACCGGTGATGTGACTGGCTTGGCCGTCTGTCTTCGTCGAACTGACTCGCTGGGCACGTCACGCTGGGTGAGGGCACCTTCGCCCTTGCGAGCCAGTCCCCAGTTTCCCTCCGGTTTCGTGACAACTTGGCCCTCCACCCCCCCCCTCAAGGTCCAAAAAGTGGAATGGTTCCCTGAGGAATGGTTCCCTGCAGAACGGTCTTGTGCTGACTTTTGGGCCGAGCCTCGGTGTGGTTATGCACGGGACCACTGCTGAGGTTACGCGAATCAGCCCGTTGTCTGCCTGATTGGGACGGCCGCGGCTTCGCCAGCGCCAGCAGGTTTTTCTCGGGTTACGGTTGTGGATTCATTCGGGGGGAGACAGACCAGCTGGTGGCTCCCGCCGGATGGCGCTCCGCCCATACCTTTCCCTCCTCTCCCCGCATCCGCGTTCTCTTTGGTCGCGCCGATCCGCCTCTATCGCCACTACGTTCTCGCTCCGCGAAAAACATTCCCCGCGAACCAAGAGCAGAACGGTTCCCCGCATATCGATTCCGTGCGGAACGTCCTGTGGCTCGCGAGTGTGCTCCCACCATGAGCTGCGGCGCGCGCACGCTCGACAGGCTCGCTGTGTGGCTCAACTTCTTCGACCTCAAGACGCGCCACTATGCGCTCATGCGCTACGCCACCAAGCAGTTTGACCTCAACCAGCTCTTCCTCTGGAAATTCTTCTGCGGCTCCATCATGTACGATCATTGTTCTTGACGGCATGCGGAACAATCTGGGTCTCATTGTTCTCTCTGGCGTGTGTATCCGGAACAGCCTCACATTCTCCGTCGTCGTGCCCTGCATGTGGCTTCCCTGGGGCGGCTTCTCCCTCGACGGGCTCGAGAAGCCCCCGCCGTTGCTCCACCTCCAGGTCTTCTCGGGCCTGCTCTCGTCGCTGTCCATGTTTGTCGCGTCGTTCAATCTCTTTCGCGCGCTGGACCGCTCGCGCTTTGTCGTGCGGCGACGGATACGCGCGCTCTCGTGGGAGATGCTCGACTGGGTGCTCTACGAAGTGTCGGTGACCGCGACCGTCGCAGCGTTTGTCTTCTTCTGGCTACTGCAGCTCCCATCGGCGGAGACGCGCATCCACTTGCTGCGGATCGAGGGCGTGCTCGTCCAGTTCGTGATCACCAGCGTCGATTTTTACCTGACGACACCCCACTTCCGCAAGAACCACGTCTTCCTGGCGATGCTTTGCCCGAGCTTTTGGCTCGTGCTCCAGTTTGTCTGGATCATGGCCGGCCATCAGCCCACGAGTGAGATCATCGACTACCATCGGTGGCACGCGCCGCTCGTCGCGCTCTTTTTGTTCGCGCTGTTTGCCGGCACGTTCCTCACGCTGCAGCATGTCGCCGGACGGCTCCGCGCAGCCCAGGCGCCGTCGACCGCGATCCCACAGGATGAGCTCTCCAAGACCAAGTTTGCCATGGCACAGGGTGACCCCGAGCTCCACATCACGCCCAACCAGCGCCCAGGCAGCGCACCGAACAGCACGCTCGCCAGCTACGAGCTAATGAACAAGTCGCAGCGCGCCCAGGGCAAGTTGCTGACAGACACGCGCGAGTCGACCGAGTCGGACGCCGGCGTGTACCGCATTGGCTCCCAGTCTGACCAAGGCGTGCGGACGTCGGACGCGTCCAGCAGCGACAACAGCCACCGCGTGATCGCCATGGGCTCGTGGGTCGGCGAAGTGCCCCCACATGTCCACGGTGACGAGTCGGCCCGTGAGAACTCGTGCCTCATGAGTCTTCACCACATCCGGTGAACGCCCACAGCGACCGCAGCCGTACGGCGTTCACCTCATCCCCCATTTTTGTCATTGTCCGGAGTCGTGCGAAACCTACTAATATTAGCTAATAGAGCGCTATTTATCACCGTCCGAAACCCATTTTGGAGTTTTTTTTCATTTTTGAAGAATCGAAACCCATTTTTCACGGTTGTGTGGGTAAACAGGAGTGACGGCAGTGTTTACCAGTGATTACCCACTAAGTGCGCATCGTTTCGCTTTCACTAAGTTCGCTCGGTGTGAGCGGAAAAGGAGGCGCAAAAAAGCATCTTCCCCGCCGACGACGGGAACACGCCAAGGCAAAAAACAAACCGGTTTCTGGAGGTGACCATGGGCGGCGGCGGCATGGTGCGCGAAGTGGACCGCGCGATCGGCGCGATCTCGACGCTCGTCGTGGGCGTCGGTATCCTCGTGGTACGTGGTTTCCCCAACGTATCGGGAAAGGCCAGCCGATGCCGCTGTTCCGGCCGGTCAGTCAGTTGACGCGGTTTCCGTTTTTTTTTTTTCTTTGTGGTGAAGCTGCGCGAGTACTTGCGCACGGATAAGGACGGCCAGAGCCGTTGGGAGCGCTACGAGCTCAGTGACGACGGCAAGGATATCTACTACCAGTGCGTGGGGTGTGGCGTTTCTCTTCCCACGGACGCGTCGATAAGGCGCTAATGGGGACATGGGTGGGGAACACAGGAAAAAATATGGTGCGCCCAAGATGCCGCTGTTCCAGCACCGCGGATCGTGCGACTGTGGCGCGCTGAGGTGGGTACTGCGTCGGGACTTGGTGACTCAGGGCTGGGTGAGGCTCACGAGGGAGCTTTTTTCGCGTGGTCAGATTTTTCATTCTCGCGCCCAAGCGCGTGGAAGCGTTCGACGACAGCAACGCGCTGTCCTGTAAGAAGGGGCGTTTTCCCTACTTGGTATGTAGCGTGACGTATTGCGTTCGTGCGTTGAAAGTTGGTGGTGTTTGACCGTTGTTGTGTGTGGGGTCCAGCTTCTGCCAACGTCCTGCTTCGAGATGATCCAAGCCGCGACTGTCTCCGTGTACGAGCCCCAGGCGACGTCGACGCAGCACGCGTTCTGCAGCAACTGCGGTGTCCACATTTTCCACTTTGATCACGCGATCCCCGACACTGTCGCGGTCAATGTTTACTGCGTTGACAACGACAACCTCGAGGATGTCAAGGTACAAAGGATTGATGTGTGCGTATATGCGAATCGAGTGTTATACTGACTCAATCCTTGTTTTTTTCCAAAACAGATTGTCTTCGTTCCGAAAGGTTCAAAGCCCATATTCGGTACGCCGAGACGCTATCCGCTCGCTGTCGAGCAGGTCAGTTTTGATGAAACCTTTTGTGGTATGATTCGGAAGCTCACTTGCGGCGTGAATTATATTATAGGCTGCCTATCAGCCACTGAGTCAACCGGTGGTTCGTGACACGGAGCGTGAAGACACAGAGGCCTCGAACATGTATGCAAGATAGCCATGGAGGAAATGACTTTCGCCGTGTTGTTTGTAAATAGGAGACTGACAATGCGTTTTTATCTCTCGTCTTCTGTATCAGTGCCTTTCAGAAGCAGCTCATGCTGTGGGCTCGACTCGACAAGCAGCGCAACGCAGACGGCCCTATCTCTGACGACATCTCCACCACAAGCACTAGCAGCCAGAGCCAACGTCTTTCGGTGAGAATTTGGTCTGTGTGTGTGCAAGGCCGCCCTGCCGTACTAGTGGGACTCACTTTTGTTTGTTCCTTAGCAGCTCGCGTCGGAGGATCCCGTGAGCCTCATGGATATGAAGGAGCAGCTCGAGTATTATTTAAAGGTGAGCCGCACGTCGCGGAGCTCTACTCACGAGCTTGGCATGTGATTTGTCATCTAACTACAATTTTGATCATAGCGTCACCTTGACGAGACTCCCTTGACCGACAACCAAACGCATGTTTGAAACGGACGGAATGAAGTCCACTCTCGTCAGTCTCCTCCATCTTCTATACAAGCCTCTCGCGGCTGCAACCAGCGCCTCAAGTGAATCCTCACTCTGGTGTCTCCATCCATCAGGGCCTTGCGACTCCGAGGCAGTATTTTGTCGTTTTTTCTCATAAAATAAACCGAGCGTATGGTGAAAACTACAAAACTGGACGTCCACTCCGATTAGGTACGAATATTTGTTGTTGTGAAACGGGCGATGTTGATAAACAAAGCAGGACTCGGTATCGTCGAGAAGCGAATTCCGGTCATTCGACGGGAAGCACAGCCGTGACCATGGCCTCGAACGCGACGGAGGACCACTACCGCGTGCTGGGCATCGACCGCTCGGCCTCGGCCGAGGAAATCAAGGCCGCCTACCGCAAGCAAGGTGCGTCGTGACCCGGGAATAAGACAATCTGCGAGGAGCTCCACAGGCCCGTGGGAGAGAGGCGATAGAATGAGGACGACGGGAGCACAGGGCACTGACGCGATTCGCGTGTGTAGTGCTGTTGCACCATCCTGATCGAGCCGCGGCCAAGGCGAGCGCGGGCACGCCGTCGACGGAGGAGGTGCGTGGCGGTCGGAGCGCGTTCCATGGCGTTGGAGAGAAGAGCCTGGCTGAGTCTTGTTATGGGCTCATCATAGGATGGCCAGATCCAGCGGATCAACGCCGCGTACGACACGCTGAACGATGCGCAGGCGCGTGTCAAGTACGATTTCGACCGCTTCGGCACGTCCATGAGCCCGGACCTGGGCAAGGACGTCGCGCACCCGCACGGCTCGTACAAGGCCATGACGGGCCAGGACGTCGACGACATGTTCTCGGGGCTCAACACGTACGAGCGCTTCACGACGGCCAAGTACCACGCGCTGCGGTCCTCCAAGGCGCCCAGCGCGATTGGTCGCCGCGCCACCAACTTCAACGAGCGAAAGCAGTTCCGCGCGTCGCAGCTGCCGACCAAGAACGCGTCGCTGGCATGGCTCGGGTTCCCCGTGGTCGTCGTCGCACTCTGGGCGTTCAACTTGAAGAGCGTCAAGGACAGCGCCAAGAAGGCACACCGCTTATGAAGCACTTGCCCACAGACGGCGAGCCTACTATTTTTTCTTTTTCTTTCGTGCGACGATCATGCTCCCACATAGACTCCGAGTTTTGGACAATAGACACGAGCTTTTTCATCCCGTGTTCATACGATTCACAAACATAAGAGAAGAAAACTACATGGAATTTCTGGACGTTCCGAGTGCGCTTAGATCTCGCGCTCGAAGACGGCGGCGGCGCCCATGCCCGTGCCGATGCACATGGAGATGACGCCGTAGCGCTGGTTGCGGCGCTTGAGCTCGTGGAGCAGCGTGCCGACCTGGCGCGCGCCCGTGCAGCCGAGCGGGTGGCCGAGCGCGATCGCGCCGCCCTTCGGGTTGACCTTCTCCATCGGGATGCCGAGCTTCTCGATCGAGTACACGGCCTGCGACGCGAAGGCCTCGTTGATCTCGTACACGTCGATCTGGTCGACCGTGAGGCCGGCCTTCTTGAGCGCCTCCGGGATCGCGTAGGCGGGGCCGATGCCCATCACCGACGGCGGCACGCCGGCCACAGCGAACGACACAAACTTGCCGAGGATCGGCAGGCCGTGCTTCTTGGCGACCGAGCGGCGCATGAGCAGCACGGCGGCGGCGCCGTCGCTGACCTGGCTCGAGTTGCCGGCGGTCGTGGTGCCGCCCTGCTTGAACACGGCCTTGAGCTTGCCGAGCGACTCAACAGTCGTGCCGGCGCGCACACCGTCGTCCTGCGAGATGATCACGGCCTTCTCGTTGCCGTCCTTGTCGACGATCTTGGTCGACACGGGCGTGATCTCGTCACGGAACCAGCCGTTCTTCTGGGCGGCCACGGCCTTGGCGTGCGAGGCCGCGGCGAGCGTGTCCTGCTGCGCGCGCGTGATGCCATACTGCTCAGCGACATTCTCGCTGGTCACGCCCATGGGGATCGTGCAGTCCATGGCGTCCTTGACCTGCTGCACACGGTTCCAGTCGACGGCCGGCGCGTCCTGGCCGATGCCGGCGAGCGACATGCACTCGACACCGGCGGCGATACCAATGTCGTAGTAGCCGGCCTTGATGGCCGCCACGACGTTGGCGACGGCCTGGATGCCCGAGCTGCACTGGCGGTTGATCACGTGGAGCGGCACCGAGTACGGGATGCCCGCGGCGAGCTGCGCCATCCGCGCCATGCCGGCGCCGGCGCCCGGCTGAAGCACGTTGCCGACCACGACGTCGCCCACGAGCTTGGGGTCGATCTTGGCCTGGTTCAGCACGGCCGTGAGCACGTGGCCGAGCAGCACGTCGGGCGTCGTGTCCTTGAAGCCACCGCGCTTGGCCTTGGTGATGGGCGTGCGCAGCGCCGAGACGACGACCACGTCCTCGTCGATCGGCGTCGGGCGCGGCGCGGCGGCACCGCTCTGGACGTGGGACTTGATGCGGTCAATGCGGTCCATGGGTGCTAGTGGAGGCGGCGGAAGCGGGAAGGCTGTGGAGACCGACGAGCAAAATCGGGAATGGTCGCTTCCCTCCCCCCAGGTTTGACGTCGACGATTCGAGCTGCTAGGAGGGATCATCATCCGAGGTGAAGGGAGCTGTCCGGTTCAGACTCCGATTCGAGGATCAGATCTTGGTCTTGCAAGCTTCAAGTACATCCATAAGCGTCACATATATGATGTCACAGGTTATTGGATTATGGGTTATTGAATGTAATCGTGTTGATCGAAATGGATCCTCCTGAAAACGATGCTGTGAAACGGGCGTGAGCATACGATTTCACAGGTAAGATGGATTCAATATTACGTCGACGTTGTTCATGCAAACAAGGAACCGCTCGCTCAACACCAACACCAGAACTGGGGACAGCCCACACAAAAAAACCGTTGACGCAACAAAAAGCCCTCACGAAAGAGTTGTTCTGTTTCGCACCAAAATCCTGTTCCCCCACTAAACTCTGTTATTTACTCTTCCCGAAAAAAGGCAAATTTCACCAAAACGTTCAAAAAAAATATACCATCGTTCATGGACTGTATCCATGTTGTCAATACTAGTACTCGTACGGCGGCAGCGTCTCCGGACGCGCGAGCGCGTACCGACCGGGGCGCAGACACCGCACGTGGGTCGACATCTGCGCGACGGCACAGGACGGCGCACACGCGGCCACGCACAGGTCCTGGGCGCGCGAGCCCGGGATCTGGAACCGTGTGCGGATCTTGAAACGCAGGTCGCTGAGCGCGAGCACGGTCACGAGCCCCACGATCACCTCGGCGAGGAACGCGGCCCAGAGCAGCACCATCCACGCGGTCGCCTCCATCTGCGCGTCCGCGGGCGTGCCGGGCGTGGCCGCCGGCGCGTGCTGGAGCTTCTCGAGCGAAAAGTACGCGGCGAATGGCAGTGCCACGAGTGCCAGCAGCCGCGCAAACTCGTGGGCCAGCGCGGCCCCGTAGTACTGCGTGAGCCCGAGCCGCGTGCGGACCTGCGCGAGCGCGACCGATGGCACTGCCAGTGGCACGCCGCACGCCATGGGTAGGCACGCGCGCGGGTCGCACAGCGCGACCTCCCACGCGCCCTGGCGGATGCCCTGCGCGTCGTACGGGTCCTCGAGCAGGCTGCGCTTGTCAAAGTAGTACGGGCTCCTGATGGGCTTGGACGTGGCCACCGCTGCCACGACGGCACCGCTCTCGCGCACTTCGATCGTGTATGGAGTGCCGTGGTGATGGCCCAGAGGAGCGGTCGGCGGTGGCCGACGCTGGGACGCGGATAGCTCGAGCAGGTCGTCTGGGTCGTAGAGAATGTAGCGTGGCATGGTCGACATGCTTGTGGCCGTGCTGCGCATCGAGAGGCTATCGGACTTGCGGTCCGGCTCGTAAAGCAGCATGGTGTTCGCGGTTTGTGGGTGTGCTGCGAAAACCGACAGTGGGCAGCAGTCGAAGCAGACTTCCGTCCGTCTCGAAGCCGGGACCGAGACGCAGGGCGGAGAACGGAAGACCAGAGAGATGGATCTGAACGTTCATCAACGTGGAGATGGCCCTCTCCCTCGCACGGCACAGCGCGTGATAGAAGGTGGGACTACCTGGGGACCTCCGTAGCATTCGGCTGTCCCCACTACGATATGCCTCGCTTGAGGAAGTCAGTCCGCACTGTGGCCCCAAGGAGGAGCTCCGTGACTGCTGACAGTCACCGCTGACTGCCTGAGAGTCCCACGCAAGTAGCCATCTCAGAAGGCACGAAACCCGTCCAAGCTGGCTGGTTTGTGTGACCGATGTGAGATGGCCAAAATCACGGCCCCCAAGGCGTGGGATGTTTTGGTTTTCAGAACCAAAGTCTCCTCTCACCCACTGGCATCAGTACCGTCAGCGGGATGTGCGGCGGCGAGTCGAAACGAGTGATTTCTGTCTGCAGTACCATGGACGTCCAGTCGCTTGACCGGGTCATTCGCATAATGCGCAGCGCGTCGTCTCGAAGCTCAGCCTTGGCTAGCGAGGCTGGAGAGACCATGGAGGAGCCGTGTGTGTGAGTAATACACGGTGGGCAGTCCCACCGGGACATTACCCCGTGGATGTGATCCTCCCGTGCATGGATGAGCCTCGTAGTTCATCCTTCTGTTCCCTCCGTGATCTGCTTCGAAGGACGCAGTCGTCTCTGCAGTTGTAAAATCCACTACACACACAAAGCAGAGATAGAGACAAAACAAAGTGGAGGAACTGGATTCAACTCGATTAATCCGGGTGCCTCCCACACGACGCGCGCGGGGGTCCAAACAACCCCCTCGACTCCAGTTGGCGAGCGCGCTCACTGGTAGGCCGGCAGCGTGTCGGGCGGTCCAAAGTCGCACGAGCCGGGCTTGTAGCTCTTGACGTGGGTCGCCATCTGCGCGATCGAACAGCACCCGCACCAGAGCGAGACGCAGCAGTCGGTGCAGCAGTTGCCCGGCAGCTGGAAGCGCTCGCGGACCTTGGCGCGCAGCTGGAAGAGCACGATAAAGTAGAGCAGCCCGGCCGCGGACGTGACGGCCTCCATGGCCATGAGCGTGGCGCTGGCCTCGCCGGCCTTGGCCTTGGCCTTGGGGCCCAGCGTCGCCGAGTCGCCCGTCGGGTCCTCCTCGATCGCGGCCTCAAACACGTCGCCCAGCAGCATCGACGAGACGCCGCCGCACGCGACCAGTAGCACGTACACGAACAGCGACACGAGCAGCACGGTGCTGTACTTGTAGAGCCCGATGCGCGACGAGATTTGCGCAAGCGAGACGCACGGCAACAGCCAGACCATGCAGCAGTTGGGCACACAGTGCGTGAAGCAACCGCAGAGCCCGGCCTCCCACTCGCCCACGCGGACGCCGCCGGCATCGCGGCCGTCCTGGAGCTTGACGCCGTCCTGTGTCTTGGCGTCCGCCATGGTCAATTCCGGGTCTTGCTTGGTGGCTATGCCGCCGTTGGCGAGTTTCAAAAGTGAGCTGGCAAAGGGAGACGGATGCCGCGACGCCAGCGTGGCCGACACGTGGGGGGGGGAGGCAACGAGAGATCCATCCGTTTTCGTGGACCCAAGAAGCGCCTGGGTCCACGGCGTGAACCCAATGCGGGACACGGTAGAGGTGGCCTGATTCATGCGCATTTCACATCTTCCGATGAGATACATCAAGCCATGCACCCCACGAGTGCATAACCCGGCCACAAAAAAATCAGGATTTGGTCGCCAAGGACTTTCTCTTTGTCATCTTCCCCGCCTCCCGCGAAGTCGCGAGCTTGGCAGCCCGTATCGTTGGGTCTGGTGACATCTCTCGCATACAAGTCTGGAGCCGTCCCTCCAGCTCTTCGAAGTGCCAAGTATCCATACATAAAGGTATGATATGAGCTCTTCCGCGGGAGTCCCCAGTGGGGACCATGTCTCCCCCAATGTTCGGTGAGGTACCGTGCGATTGTCGGACCCCTGGCCTCGCTGGGCGTTGACTTGCGTCACTGTGATCTGTGCGCGGCGGCACGTACCGGAATCGAAACAACAATTCTATAGAACGACTCGACACGTAGTATGGTAGTAGTTTTGGACTAATAGTTGATAATATTCTTCAGCCATCCCACACAACTCAATTGTTGAGCGGCACGCGCTGGAGCTCCCCGCAGTTTTCGAATTGGTCCTTGGTCGCATCCGTATGCGGCGCGCGCGGATCCACGCGCGAAAACTTTTTCCACTGGGAAAACGTGCGCCGTGTCCCGAGTCCGTACTTTTCGAGGTCGGTCATGTCAAAATCCTGGCTCGACACTGGCAGCCCGAGGATCGCGCGCGCGCGGCGCTTGGATGCTTGGAGCATTTGGTATCGGTTGGACCAATCTTCGTCCCAGAGACGCTTGTGCGGCTCGTACAGGTGGTACACAGCGTCGACGGACGGCGCGTAAAAGTCAAAGCCCGAGGTCCACAGCCGCGCCGCGCGCACGTACTCTTCGCCGAAAAACAAAATGGGCATGTACGGGTCGTTGGGCACTTCGGTGTACATGCGGCACGACCCAAAATGGAACGTCCCGGCCCACTGCGACTGGAGGCGCGGCTTGGTCTCACTGGTCTTGTCGATCCACCGCACGGGGCGGTTCTGGACCATGGCGTCGGCTTCGGGCTGTTCGATCCGCGCGACACACATGAGCCCCATGACGTCGTCCTTGGACCGGTCGTTGATGTACTGCGTGGTCTTGGGGTACACCGTGATGATCGCGTTCTCGTTCTCGGTGGCCTCCCATTGCTGCACGAGCGCTTCGTCCCAGCGCGGCGCAAACACCATGTGGGCATCAATGCCGAGACAAAACGTTTCGTCGCGGATCTGCTTTTGCTCGACCGACCGCGCGACCATCGTTCCCCGCGCGTCGATGCCGGCCACTTGGGTCGAGACCACTTGGTCCCGCCGGCAGTTGCGCTCGCCCGCGACCTGGCAGTACGCGTCCACACACGGCAGCTCGCCCTCGAGCTCGTCGATCTGGTCGTACACACTGACGCGCAGCGAGTGCGGCTCGGCGGCGGTCGAGAACAGCGAGTGGAGCGTCTCGCCGCAGCGCCGCGCGTCGCGGTAATTGCCCACGAGCACCATCGTGCGGCGGCCACGCACGATCGGCGACGGCGGTCCGGGCGTCGGCGTCGCGCGAGGCCTGGCTGTAACGGTCGGCGCTGCCGTCAGGATGACCGTGGCAGCTTGTGGTGCGGTCGCCTCGGCGCGCAAGTTGGCGGTTGGCGCGTTTTGCACGGAAGCAAACTCGCGGAGCATGACGCCGACGTAGAGACACGCGGCCAGCGCCAGCACGAGGCCTTGGACGTCGAGACGCCGCCCGCTACGAGCGCTGCGCGTGGGCTGCATGCGTTGGA
>JAADVT010000483.1:0-24437 GCA_023335895.1 Pythium rishiriense
CGTCTGGGAACTCGTCAAACACGATCGCGCCAAAGATCCGAGGCTGCGACGCCGTCTTGGCATAATCCTTCGACTTGACGTACTCCTCGAGATCCTTCTCTGTGTTGTAAAACACCACGCTGTCGGCAAGCGACGGCACGATGATCGATGCGTTGGCCGTCACGTTGATCTCGATCGTTGGGTACCACTTGGCGACGGTCTCGTAAAAGTACTGGCGCGTGAACGGCGCGTCCGGCACGATGGCGATCTTGAAGGGTGACACACGGCCGTCGCAGACGCTGGGCAGCGCATACGGCGACGAGGCGTTGAGACTGGTCTTCCCTCCGTACGCGACCTCTTGCTGGCACGCGGCCTTTTGGGTCGCGTCAAAGGTCTCCATGTGTCGCGCCGAGTCGAAGGAGAGTTTGTCCATGTGGAGTAGCAAACCCGTGAGCGAGGTCTCCTGGACGGCGTACTTGGGCGCGAAGAGCGGCGCGATCACGGAGTCACCGTCGCCGCCGTACTTCTGAAACAGGTTGAACTTTTTTTGATCCTCGGAATATCCTGGGGCTACATCGTAGTCGGTTGTTTGGTGCTTGATGAAACCCATGAGCGCGACGAACGCCGCGGGCAAGAGAATCTCGAGCAGCAGTCCCAGCCGGTTCTTCTTCTTGAGCCACCAGTTCTTGCGCAGCAGCGTCGGCACGAAGCGCCAGTGGCTCATGGGCTCCTTCCTTCCCTTGCCAGACGTGTCGGTTACAGCAGCGCTCTCACTTCGACTGTACGCCGACGAGGGCGACAGTAACGCTGGCTCGCTCGAGTCATTGCGAACCAAAACCCCTTGCTTGGCCATGGTCCTACCGACTGCGCGGCGTGTCGTTGCTCTTTTTCTTCGTGATACCCACTCGGGAGTCGCGGGAGTTGGGTCGTTTAGAATGGGCCGTTGTTGTGGCAAATTGAATTGAAGAATGACGGGGTAACTTGGTCTCGTCACTGGCTGTTTCGACCGATGGCGCGTGACGGGCTCCCACAGAACCATAGAATCGCAGTATGAGATGGTCTACACCCAACCCAATAATACGTTTGACTTGGTCTCAGTATTCGTGGGTCTCCTGAAACACCCACTTGTGGTACACTCCCTGTGCGACAGTTCCAGATGGCGGTGCAACGGATGGCTACATCACCAACATTCTGCGGGGATGGAGCGATCTTGATTGCTCCACTATCGCTTGCCAGTCTCACACACTGTGCGACTGGAACTCGCATTGGGTGCGAATCAGTTTGGGCCCACGGGTATATGCGGGTTGGATAAGCGGGCGTATGCGCGTTGGACACTGCCAGCCTGGCAGAGCCAGGAAGTGATGGGTTCGCTGAATACTGTCGTGTCGGCGAAACAGGGACGAATCGACTCTCGCTGGTCGATCATGTCGGTGGTTGGATTTGAGCGACTGCGAGACGACACTGTTCCCGTGCGCGTTGCGCGCGCAAATGATCGGGGTCGGAAGCAGTGACGAGATCTAACTTGGCAAGGGCTGCCTCCCACTGCTTTAGCTGCATGAGAACAAGCCCCGAGTTGAACGTCGCCTTCACATTTCGCGGCTGGATTCGCTCCGCTTGCGTGAACGCCACCAAAGCGTCATACAGCCTTCCTTGCGCCATCCGTGCAGAGCCCAGATTAATGTAAAGAGACGCAAATTCACGCTTTACACCGCCACTGTGTTGCATGTGGATCGCTTGCTCGTAGCACCGAATAGCTGCGTCAAGTTCGTTTTGCTTGTGATGCTGAAGACCACGAGCGTAGAGAGCTTGAATCTGGAGTACTGAAGATTTGATTGTGGATTCCTCAGGTGGAGAACGGACCATACCGACCACGGCATCTGTATCTTGCACAACGGTGCATGGACTCTCCTCAGTCGAGTAACCATCCCCCGGTTCCCGGACCTTTACTAGCATTGCGGTTATTTGTGCTGTGGCTGGGGAGGAGTTCTGGTTGCTTGGGTGGTCCTGCATGTGGGATTGCTTTGTGTGTTGTTTACGATTCTTCTTGGCCGCTTTGCCGATAATTCGTTTGCTAACGGGCCGCACGAGTGCGCTCAAATGCATCGAAGCAAGCGGCGGAATGATGAGCGGAGTTCCGTTTTTTTCTTCTGGTGTCGTTGTTGGGCACACGGTTCTACCCACATAATCGTTGTTGGGTTTCAGCGACGCCGTCGGATCTCCAGGATCAACACAACTGCTGAGCAAGTCTACGAGCTCATTTGTAACCATTTGGTCAATACTCGAGCGTGAAGGCGCCGTTGACTGGGCACCGTCAACTGAAGTACCGCTGAGCGAGCTACTCTCCAAGCTCAATAGAGCAGAAAATGACTCTTCTTCGCGAGTGAAGCTTGACGGGTCAGGAGATTCCACAGACTCGACTCCTGATCGATCCACAAGTTCGAGTAGATCACTATCTGATCCAACTGGAAGTAGTCGATCACCGTTTCCAGTGGTCTCCGCTCTCGCTAGAAGACTATGTTGGTCTTCGTCTTCGTTATCAAATTCTTCATCGTCATAAGTCGTCTCCTCTTCGGGTGCACTCTCACCATATGCGAGCACTGAATCATCACACTCACCTTTCTCGCCTGGAAAAGATGACGGAGATGAAGCCTCGCTATCGGCACCGCTAGCATCTGGCTTGGCATCGCCTGCGTCGGCGGCTTCTGGATTGGTACCGTCACAGTTCACACATGGATTATAAGATGGATCAATCGATTTCTCAGCTGTTCCGTTTGTACCAGCACTTGGTAGTCGTTTCGGCGTGATCGCACTGCGCGTCTTTCGCGATCCGTGAGCACGCTTCCGTTGGGATGATGTCTCAACAATGGTCGTCGGCTTCAAGTAGATCGCTGCTAGCCTCGCAGCCGACGACTGCCCCATGAGAAGACGCGGATCCGGTGATGTCTTAGGCCGCCTACAAAGCAATGAAGCATCGAGCCTCAGAGCCCCATCATCAAATCCGTTTTCCCTGTCAATTGGTGGGATCAACGACGATCGCTGTCTTGAAAGGGAGACTGCTAAATCGTAATGGGCAGTTAGCACAGGCGGTGAGCCGAGCCGCCCAGACAGCGCACTTGGCTGCCAGCGCGAGTCCGAACGAAGCAGCTGCGTGTTGTCTTGCTCCACCACTGCTCCTCCTCGTGTTCCCGCTCCTTCCAATCCTCTTGCTCTGGACTGTTTGCGCTCTGCAGCAAACGCTTCGACAAAGGACGCGGCTCGTTTCTTCTCTTTCTCGAGCTGGCGCGCCTTGAGCATTTTCAGAACGTGCGACTTGTGCTTGCGTTCCGAAATCGTATGCATGAGTGAGGAACCGTTCATCACGAGCCGCTCTTGAGAAACGTGGACAGCGACGATCTTCTGCACGAGCGGCTCGATGTCCAGCTCGGCCATCATGTACGCGTACAAATCAGACACTTCGGCAAGAAACGACAGAAGCGCCACGGCCGCGGTTTGGAGCGCGACGTGGAACCGGAATTCACGCAGCACAAGCACGATCGCAGCCAGCAAGCCATCATCCACGAGCTCTCGGCTCATATCAACATGAGACGACCGCCCGACGTTCGAGTCAAACTCGGCGGCGTGGAGGCGTCGCTGGATCTCGTTGAGAATACGCAGCAGCGTACCGCTTCTCTTGTTGTACAACCCCATGTCCCGCACCAACTGGGCCAGCGGCCGATCCCGGAGCTCGGTCTCGGTGACGTATTCCTCGGGCTCGTCCTCTTCGTCGTGGCTCGTGAGGTGCTGCACCCCGCTCGGCACCGACGACCGCGCCACGGGCACGACCGCCGGCATCGTATTCTGGTGCTGGAGCTGGTTCAGCTTGGTCACGTGGGACTCACTGATCACGATGCTCTGGCGTCGCCGCTGGGGAGCCTGTGTCGCGTCGCTTCCCTCGCCCGACTGCGGTCGTGGCGCCGCCCCACCGCCGTTGTTCCCGGTCGGTGGCTGGGTCGCCAAGCCCTTGGTGGCGTCGTACGGTGGCGTCGCTGAGCGTGCGCTCTCGACGAGCTTGACGAGGAACGCGCTGGCCTTGGACTGGTGGTGGCTCGGCAGCGCCGCGTGGCTCGCGACCGAGAGCCCGACGTCCGGGCGCATGGTCATGGACCGGTCTTTGAGAAAGTGCGGCCGCGCGAGCTGGTCGCCGGCCACGAGTGGCGGGGCCTTGGCGGCCGCGGCCGTGGCGACGGGCGGTGGCGCGACGGAGACGGACGAGCGCCGCCGCGTGACGGGGCGCAGTGCGACTTCGTCCACGACGACGACCGCGGTCGGTGGCTCCATGGCGGTGGAGACCTCGTCACGGAGAACACCACGGCGAGACATGCCACGCTGGCGGGGCTGCCACACGGCACGGCTTGCCAGGGCGTGCCAAGGCCAAGTGCCATGGGCTATATTTTGCAACGTTTCCCTTTTTGGTCTTTTCGGTCGAAACAAAAAAAATTTTCAACTTGAACAAGGGACATCGTCAACAACACGAGGGACTTCGCGCCCATTTTTCAAACGGCAACCAGCGACCGACACGGCGAGCGTCGCGCGGCTTCGAGCGGTCTCATGGCGGTGCGAGCGAAGAAAGCAGTTGGGTACAGTGACACGGACTTGGACGCGCTCTTTGAAGTTTACAAGCTACCTGAACGCCAAGAAGCCGACTGGCAACCTCGATTGATGTCCCTGGGAGGTTGTTGGAAGCGAGGGAAATTCAAGGTTTGATCGAGGAGATGGTCCACTTTCGGAAACATCGACGATTCGCCCGATGAAGACGAGCACGCGCGCTTGCCTGCCCAGTCTCACGTCGGAAGCATGATTGACTCCGAGGCCGTCCATGTTATATTCAGCGAGAGAGAAAATGACGGTGGCGACTTGGAGCTTGTAGAGAATCGGCCCGCGCAAGAAGCAGTGGTGGAGACGGCCCGTAATCGGAGCGAAGAGCGTCGAGGCTCAGGGCCAACTCAATCACAAAGCACAGTTCGTAAGCAGGCCCCTGCTCCTTTTTTAAGACCAGCAAAAATCTTGCTCCTGTCATCAAGAAGCAGCCTCCTATTTCCGCCATCAGAGCTGACCAAGCGTAAGCGCGAGAACACTACGTCCACCAAGTGTGAACTACCGAGTGATCTGATTAAAAATAATAAATTAATGTGAAATCACCTTCGTAGCTGCGGTGGATGTCTGATTAACGCATTGCCCAGACCAGTGGAGAGTACAAATCCACCAACAGAGTTGCAGGAAACCCTACCGGGAGCGCCATCCCTGGTGGAATACCAAGGATTCGACGTCCGTCCAACTGGATCATGGTACTTGGAGCGACGATTGGGAGTGGAGCCAGCTGCACGAGTGGATTGACGCGAGCATCATACAACTTGAATTCAGCATTCGTGAAGTCGGGCTTGAAGCTCACACACAGCACGTACTCAACTCCTGGCATCACAGCCCATATCGCGATCGCCTTGTGGTCTAGCTCTCCTGGTGCCATGCCCCACAGCTGAGAAACTCCAATTTCAACCTTGATCGTACGAAAGTCGGCAAAAATTGGAATATTTGGCGGAAGCACGGAGTGCGGTGTGGCTTCGCGTGGTCCATAACTGAGATCTGGACACCATCGTCGCCCTTGCGAATTCTTGGCGGCCATGGTGCCTTTAAGCCATCGCTTGACATGCCGCTCCCGAAATTGATCGCTTAGCTCCTGACGGTAATTTTCGTGGGGAGTGTCGGCAAACTCGATGATGTGAATCTCTTCCGTGTCACGAAACCATTCAAGATAATTGAGTCGAACGATTGGATCCTCGTTGTCAGCAAACGCGTTCCACTCGTCTTCCGTTGCGTGGCACACTCGCACTGTACCGGTCGGCGGTGGAGGCTGGGCCACAGCAGCTTCCAGAGCAGCGTTGATGCGATCGATACTGGAGAGCGAAGGAGCCATTGACGCCGGTTGCTCCAGAATGAGCATCGGTGAGACCATCACTCTGTTTCTGTGTGTGTAGTCCACATCGCTGGTCGGTTTTCGTACTTAGTCGGAGCTGTCGGTTTGGCGCCAACGGGAAAGCGCGCGGGGCCGTCCCCCCCCCCCTCCTCCTCCTCCGCTCTCCGCGGAGGTTTTTAGACTGCCCCCCCCCAACGCACGCGTTGTTAGACTCTCTGGATTTGGAGTGGGGAACACTCTGGACACCTAATACCATGGCAGGGGTGAAGACGCGCATCGAGGACGACGACCACAGCTCGTCGGCGAGTGGCAGCAGCGACCATGAGCGCCACGAGGCGCCGAGCGTGGACGAGGACGCCGAGACCGTGGACGACGAGGACGTCGAGATGAGCGGCGGCGAGACGGCGGCCACGGGCGATGACGAGGACGACGACGCGAGCGTAGAGGAGGCGGAGGGGAGCGAGCCCGTGCGCGCGCTGTCGGCCGAGGAGAAGGAGGCGCTCCAGCGCGAGGAAGAAGCGGCGCTCCAGGCGCAGCGCGACCGCCAGAGCAAGCACCTCGAGGCCGTCAAGCAACGGCTGGAGCTGGACGAGGCGTGGCAGGGCAAGCCCCAGCGGGAGCGCAAGATGGCGTTTCTCATGGCGCAGTCGGACGTGTTCACGTCGTTTCTCATGGGCGGCTCGAGCGCCGTCGGCAAGGAGATGGCCAAGTCCAAGGACGCCAAGCAGTCGCGCCGCAGCAAGGCCAAGGAGACGGGCGACGCCGACACGGAGCTCATCGCGATGGAGGAAGAGGCCCGCTTCACGCGCATCACGCAGCAGCCCAAGAACATCAAGTTTGGCCAGATGAAGCCGTACCAGCTCGAGGGCCTCAACTGGATGGTGCGGCTCCACGACTCGGGCGTGAACGGCATCCTCGCCGACGAGATGGGGCTCGGCAAGACGCTCCAGTCCATCTCGCTGCTCGCGTACCTCAAGGAAGAGCGCGGCATCGATGGCCCGCATATCATCATCGTGCCCAAGTCCACCGTGGGCAACTGGATGCGCGAGCTCAAGCGCTGGTGTCCGGCGATCCGCGCGTTCAAGTTTATGGGCGCGAAAGAGGAGCGCGCCGTCCAGCGAGAGACTGTCCAGAAAAAGGACTTTGATGTCGTCGTGCTCAGCTACGAGGTCGCGATCATCGAGCAGGCGGTGCTGCGCAAGATCAAGTGGAAGTACATGCTGATTGACGAAGCCCACCGTGTGAAGAACGAGCACTCAAAGCTCTCCAAGGTCGTGCGCGAGTATAGCGTCGAGCACCGCCTGCTCATCACGGGCACGCCACTTCAGAACAACCTCCACGAGCTCTGGGCGCTGCTCAACTTTTTGCTGCCGGACGTGTTTACGGACTCGGAGGATTTCGACTCATGGTTCAATGTTGACGAAGAGCACGGTCAGGAGAACGTCATTAAGAAGCTCCACACCATCCTGCGTCCGTTCCTCCTGCGACGTCTCAAGGCTGATGTGGCGCACTCGTTGCCACCAAAAATTGAGACGAAGCTGTATGTTGGTCTCTCGGAAATGCAGCGCGAGTGGTACATGAAAATCCTGCACCGTGACGCGACGCACTTGAACGCCATTGGTGGAAGCGACCGTGTGCGACTGCTCAACATTCTCATGCAGTTGCGCAAGGTTTGCAACCACCCGTATTTGTTTGAAGGTGCCGAGCCCGGACCGCCGTACATTGAAGGTTCGCACTTGTGGGAGAACTGTGGCAAACTCACGCTGCTGTCGAAGCTGCTGCCGCGTCTCAAGCAGCAGAACTCTCGTGTGCTGATTTTCTGTCAGATGACGTCGATGCTCGACATCTTGGAGGACTTCTTGCGTTACTTTAACTACGAATACTGCCGTCTCGACGGTCAGACTAAGGGCGAAGACCGTGATCAGATGATGGAAGAGTTCAACGAGCCTGGTAGTTCTAAGTTCGCGTTCTTGCTCAGCACGCGCGCCGGTGGTCTCGGTATCAACTTGGCAACGGCTGACATTGTGATCCTCTTTGATTCCGATTGGAACCCGCAAGTCGATCTGCAGGCTATGGATCGTGCGCATCGTATCGGTCAGACAAAGACCGTGCGTGTGTTCCGCTTTATCTCGGAGGGAACTGTGGAAGAGAAGATCGTGGAGCGCGCTGAGCGCAAGCTGTATCTGGATGCCGCGATTATCCAGCAGGGCCGCCTCGCGCAACAGAACCGCAAGCTCTCGAAGGATGAGTTGATGACGATGGTGCGTTTCGGTGCCGACGAAATTTTCAATGCTCGTGGTTCCATGATCACGGACGACGATATTGATGCGATCCTGGCCAAGGGCGAGGAGCGCACAGAGGCCATGCGCGCCAAGATTGCCAACGATATGCAGCACAACCTTGCTAACTTTTCGCTGAGCGGCGATGATGCGAACGTGTCAAGTCTGTACGAATTCGAAGGTGAGGTGTTCTCCAAGGGCGCCAATACGGGACAAGTGATGCCGTCCACATTCATTGCGCTGCCGCAGCGTGAGCGCAAGGTCAACTACAACGAGGACGACTACTACCGTAAGCAGGCGGGTATTGTCAAGCCCAAAAAGGTGAAGAAGCCCGGATCGGACCAGATTAAGGTGCCCGTTGTTCACGATTACCAATTCTTCAACCAAGAACGTGTCGTTGCTCTGCTGACGAAGCGCACGGAAATCGAGAACAAGCGTAAGGATATCATGCGGATGGTCAAGGAGGCGAAAGCGGAAGAACAACGGTTGAAGGGCCGAGCGCCGGGATCCAAGAAAAAGGGCGAGAATGGTGAAGACTTGTCTGCCTCGGCATCCAACTCCGCCGATGAGGACGACGTTGATGATGATTCCAAGTCTGCTGCTTTGGAGAAGGAGCTTGAAGAAACTCAGATGGATCCGAAGGAGGCGAAGGAGCTCCAGAAGCTTGAGCGCGAAGGCTTCGGCGACTGGACGCGTGGAAACCTCAAGCAGTTTATCACAAGTTGCGAGCGTTATGGCCGTGCCGACAAAGCTAGTGTTTGTGCAGAGGTTGCTCAACTGGCAGCGAAGGACATCACGGAAGTGGAGCGCTACTTTGACACATTCTGGAAGCGGTACACCGAGCTGCAGGATCACGCCAAGTACATTGAGAAGATTGAGCGCGGCGAGAAGCGGCTGGAACGCAATGAAGTTGTCAAGCAGGCGCTCGCGCGAAAGTGTAGCCGGTACAGCAATCCGCTGCGCGACATGAAGCTCCAGTACCCGAGTGGCTACAAGAGCAAGGGCTACACCATGGAGGAGGACGTGTTCCTCGTGGTCATGATGAACAAGTATGGTCCTCTTGAGCATTGGAGCGAGATCCGCGACGAGATCCGAAAGGCGTGGCAGTTCCGGTTCGACTGGTTTTTCAAGTCGCGCACCATTGCGGAGCTCCAGAAGCGTGGCGAGTTGCTCACGCGAATGATCGAGCGTGAGAACGAGGAGTTGAAGACGAAGCACACAAAGGATGAAGATGATCTCGCGAAGAAGGCCAAGAAGAGCAGCTCCTCGTCGTCTTCCAAATCCAAGTCGAAGAGCAGTAGCTCGAGCAAGAGCAAGTCGTCGTCGTCTTCCTCGTCCAAGAGCAAGAGCGGAAGCAGCAGCAAGAAGCGCAGCGCTCCGAGCTCGTCCAGCTCGTCGTCCAAGTCTAAGAAGCAGAAGAAGTAAGCGGTCGCTGGCCGCCACACATTTGCGACGGGACGTCGCTACCCCATTTTACACTCCACCAAAACCTTTGCTGATACATAGACCACCTGCTTGGTGAAAGCCGCTTTGTCGTTTGGTTGCTCTGTCGGAGTGTTGTTGCCCCACCGGAACTGTAGCCATTTTCGATTGGACGACCCCGTCGGTCCTCCTTTCCTTTCCTCCCCATCAGCGACAGACAGTAACCCCCACGAGTGCAGGCCCTGCAAGTGCCCTGCACTGCAGGGCACTTGTGTCCTCGTGGCGTCTGGGAGACGCTGGCCCACGAGATCTCAGAGATCCGGGGACGCTCGTGTCTAGAGGGGCAGGGCAACCGTGAAGACGTGGCCGGCATCCGAGTGAAACGGCCGACGGATCAACCCGCAGGGCTTTACAAACAGCGTGTACACATGTAGCCCAGTCTCTCATGGCATCCAATAAGAACTCCACAGGAGATTCAACTCAGCTCACCTTACCAACTGACGCACAGCCAGAGAGACCGATGGAGGAGCAAGCGACCCTCCGGGTACAGTGAGACCCCCTCAGTCGTCGTCCAGCCGTTGGTGCGGGGAGGCACTTGCTGGCCTAGAGGCGTCGCGCTCAGTCGATTTGCAGCACTACTACAGTACTCTACTGCAAGGGATATTACTTCTGTCGTCTGGACGCCCCACTCTGGAGAGGAAGACACATGTGTAGCCATCTTGGGAGCTGAACGCGTTGCCGTGTAGAGAACTAAAAACCAGAATCACCGGACGCTAGATCCGGACGATCCAGAGCGATGATCTCCGGATGATGGCTCCACCAGAGGGCTCAACGCTTTGGACCACGGCACTAACCTCCTGGCGGGCGCTCAGAAGTTACGTGCGGTGCATTTTTCTTGATTTTCTTTAGACCGGGGAGGACTAAAAGCCCAAGCCGTCACGTCACGCGTCTATCGGGCGGACGCTCCGGCGCCGAATGTCCATGGTCGTGCCTTGCCACCGTCTCTGCCGTACCCACGAGGCGGCATTGTTGACTGGGCGTGTTGGCCCCCGGAGCCGCACATTGGCCACCCAGCTGGGCGGGTGGGGGATCTCCGGATCCCCCCTGTCCACAGCCTCTACCAGCGTCACGGTCGTGGTGGTGATTTCGGCCAATGGCTATGCGACAAGACATTCCGAAAATTACGAATGTGGGACACCCCAGGGCGGATCTCCGGTCCGCGCTCAGATAGACAGTGTGGCCACGCCCACCACCTGGTCGGGCGTTCGCCCCACAGGACGAGGAAATGGAGCCACTTGAGGGCCCGCCCAGCCGGTTGCGGAACAGTACTTTGCCGATGATCGGCGCGACACTCCGGACGCGTGTGACTTTACGGAGCGAAATCCGGAGATCCCACGAGATGTCCGCGCGCGGGCCGCGCATCATCTCACACATTTCAATTTGCCGTCTTCCTCCATTCCCCACAGCCTCCTCCTCCTCCTCGCTACTTCCACCACCATGGCCGCCGCTGTCTCTGGATTCCTGGGCTTCGCCATCTCCAAGGTCGTGGACCAGTTCTGGACGGCCGCGCCGGAGCCCGAGGCTCTCGAGCCGATCGCCGTCGACAATGACCACAACAGCAGCGACAGTGTCGAGCCGGCCGTCGAGCCTGTGACGCCGACCAAGCCGACACAGCGTAAGACGACGACGACCACGAACGCGCGTCGCGCGCCGCGCCGCAAGATGCAGACGCCCGCCAAGCCCCTCGCGATTGAGCTGCCGCTGGACGTCAAGGCGCGGTCGTACTCGGACCCGGCCGAGCTGGCCTCGAACGCCTCGACCTGCGGTTCGTCGGACGACGAGGACGAGCCCGAGGTCGAGGACATTGGCGCCAAGGAGATGCGCCTCATGCTCGAGCGCGCGCAGCAGATCAAGCGCCTGACCAAGCAGAGCCGCCAGCAGCAGCGCCCCAAGAAGGTGCAGCCCGCCAAGCCCAAGGAAGAGGCCGCGACCAAGGCCGTCGAGGCGGCGGTGCCGACGCCGACGCGTATCCAGAACACGACCACGGGTCTCTGGAAGTGGTCGGTGTACTCGGGCTTTGCCGTCGACACGCGCATCGCGAACCGCGGCCCGCGCAACATGCGCCACCTCTACTGCACGCTGGGCGAGGCCGAGACGCTCGAAAGCGAAGAGCTGCTCCTCGCCCTCGCCGCGCAGGTGCTCGCCGACAACTGAGCGCCGTCCCCCCCCGTCCGTGTTCCTATTATTTCCCCGCCCTCGTGCTCTCCGTTGTCTCGATGTCGCTATTTAACATGTCAGAAAATGCGTGCAAACACGTCGTTGCGAACCATGATCTCGTGCCTAGTGTCTTCCATTATAAATCGCACCTCATACTCGAACAGTCAGTCCCATGCAGTCTCCGCCTGGTCGCAGATGTTGCCGGACACCCGGGCGGTGGAGAAGACTGTACGCACCACCGTGGGAGATGTGGCGTTAGCCACATGGGTCGTATGTGTACTGTATACCAACAAAATGAGCAAGCAATAATGATTCAACATACACATATATTTTACCCGCGCGAAATGGCAATCGAGTCGTCGCCACGTCACATGGGCGCGATCGACAACACGCCACGTACAAAAGCACTGGACCTCGCTGGCTATGGCGCTCCATGGAGTCAGTCCGCTGCGTCATCCCATGGGAGGCGCTCAGTCGACGACTGGCCATTGCTGCGTGGTTCTTGCCCGCGAAGGCAGGTCCCAACGAGCGGTCGCAGTAGATAGCAGCGACCCACGACGCTTTCCGAGGCCGCTCGCGTGGGGTCGCGTCTGATGGCCTTGGGCACAAACGGCGATGGGGGTGGCCATCACAGGTGGCGACTGCTCCTCTCACGTGGCGGAGTACCACCGCTGCGGGGGGTCGCACTGACTATTCCAGAACCGAGAGGACGCGCCAAGACCAATCCGCACTGGACCACACATCCAGAGTCCAAGCAGGTCGAAAGGTCGCTGAGGCCCCAAGGGTCGCGACCTCTGGACCTGTGGATTGGATCGCGGGATGGGCTCCTCTGTTCAGTGGAGAAAAAATAGAACCTTGCACGTTTTTAGCTGCCGCCCCGTCCAGAGGCAGGGAGCTTTTGACAGACGCTCCGGACGCGTCCGCCAATGAAAAGCCCCGCACGGCCCCTTTTCGCCTCTGGCGACAGTCGCATCCTCGCTCCGCAGCAGCATTCGAGAGCCCCGTGCAACGGTAGGTAGTCACTACCCACGAAACCGACACGAACCCATTCGCGGCTGATTCTACCATGGCGCTGGGTTTACGCCGCAGCGGCGCAGCGGATCTGTGAACCCAGAGTTCTTGGTCCATGAAAAAAAAACATCAAATTCGAACCTTTCGGGAACGTTTCCGGGCGTTGAACATGCGCGGTCGTCCAACGGTCAGGATCTCACTGTCCCCGGCTCCTCTGCGGCGAATTCCAGAGCCGCGATGGGTGGGTTGCGCTGGCGCACGCGTCCGCTGCTCACGCCGAAGCGGCGGCGGCGATGACCAAGTGACACGCATCGCCGGGGCCCTGGGTGGCGTTGGGGTCTCTCCAGAGTCTCCGGACCGTGCGTGGATCCGGAGCGCTCTCTTTGGATATGTTGGACGGAGGCACACTGGAGGAGGGATACATGGGTATTTGCTTAAAGTACACAAAACTTTGGTTGGGCTCCAGTGGAGAGGCAACGCTAGTATACAGCGAGGAGGTTCAGGAGGGTTTAAACGCGACAAAAGAGGGAGACAGCGGCATCAGTGGGTCGCCCACAGCTCCGTGTCCTGCATGTACATCTCGAGCTCGGCCTTGCCAAAGAGCTCGGCGCTGTCAGCCCACGCGAGCGGCGGCTCGACGCCGTACCACTCGCCCACGAGCCGCGCGTCCACGGGCTCGTCGGCCCGCTCGCCACTCGCGCTCGTGAGCAGGATGTCGTCGAGCTCCTCGAGCGTAAAGTCAAAGGCCATGTCCCCAAAGCCCGCAGCGCTCGTGGGGGTTTCGTTGCCACTCTCCGTCTTAACCGCCGCGAGCCGCGACTTGGCGGCCCACTCGAGAGGACGAATGTCGGCCATCAGGCTCCACGACTCGACCTCAAAGTCAAACGCGGCCGGGTCGACCTTGATGAGTGGGAGGTTGGCCGGGCGCTGCTCGCGCTTGGCCGACTTGGGCGTCGCGCCCGCCTTGGCGGTCTCGCACGAGCTCTCGTTGCGCTTGCGCTTGCCGAGCGGCTGCGGCTTGTCGCTGACGAGCGCGGCCGGCGTGGTCGTGGGCTTGGTCACCGCAGTCTCCTCGTTCTGCACGGCCACGAGCTCGACGAGCTGCTGCGGCTGGCGGCGCACATAGTGGTGGTGGCTGAACGTGCAGACGTTGGACTGCGTCTTGGTCCACTTGCGGAAGCCAAAGTTGTTGAGCTGGCGCTGGAAGCTCGCGAACTTGCCGTGCTTGAAATACTTGGGGAGGATCTCGGCCTCGAGTCGTGCCGTGTTGAAGATCTGGAAGTGGGTGCCGTCCTTGGACCACGCGAGGATGCTCTGGTCCTCGCCGTGGAGAATGTCGTAGAGGCACCGCAGGAACTTGGGCACGCGCGTGGCGGCCGAGGGCTTCTTGGGGGAGCTCGCCGCAGAGGTGGTCGCGGGGCACGAGGCCTTAGTGCTGGGGTACGAAGCCGATCGCATGCGCATATTGGTTGCGTTGAGTTGAGTGGAGGAGGAGGGGGAGGAGAGGGGGCACCACGTGTGACTTGTGGGACGAGGGTACAGCCGTGTCCTTTGAGACGGATTGCGCGTTGGATCTCCGAATGAAAAGTGAGCTGAAAGGGGAGGCTGAAAGGCTGGGAAAAGCCACGCCAGCCCAGGCGAATCAACGCATCCCTTCCGGGCGCAAGTTGAACCGAGGCCAGTGAGGAGCTCCGCTCCCCTTGGGGGACGCCCTGCGTCACGGGGGAGGAGCAGGGGAGCGGAGGAGGGGAGGTGGGCAGACAGGTAGGTACATCCTCTGCACGCACAACTTTGCCCGAGGCCCGCTGCTTTGGTTATCCCAGATGGCTCATCCAGCGGAGAGAGGGAAGTAGGGAGCGTTTCAGTTTTTTCTCCTTCTCCGCGAAACGGCAGCATCAGCATTTTGGCGTTGCTTTTAGACCAGCTGGCATCTGTTTGGAGAGGGAGGCGATTCCACGAATGTTCAGCCCAGAACATTCCGAGCCAAACCCGCAGTGAGTGAAAAAGAGCCCCAGGAAAAAATATCTTTGGGGGTCATATGTCAATTTTTTCGAATCCGGAGATCGCAGTCCAAATAATAATTTAGACCCAGAGCGAACCCACCTCCCGCGTTCCCTGTCTGCCCGAGTTCTAAATGCGCTTTCATCTTGGGGAACGTTTGCGTGGTCCAGAACACCTTGCACTTGTTTGGTGGTCTCAGTCCACGGCGGACGGGGAGAAATGGCCACGCGAGCGAGTGGAGCGGAGGGGAGCGGAGCGGACAACAGCGGACGCAGAATAAAAGTTCCGGGCCGTTGGATCCGCCATCCAATCCTTGGTTTGTCCGATCCGGATACCCCATGGACCCAGAGGAGCCTCCACACATCGCCACCTTTCCTTGGTATTCGCTGTTGAAATCCCGAGTCTTCGAGTCTTCGAGCCCCCCTTCCCCGATCTGGATTCCGGATCGAGTCCGCGCTCTCGGGTCACCTCTTTTGATTCGACGCAGATGCCCCCTCGCGCCAGGCGGGCTCCAGATCGGGTCCCTCGAAGCTCGAAGATGACTTACCTCTCTCATAGAGTTCCGAGGCAGGCGCGTTATCCCGTCCCCAGCTGACCGCGAGCGGCGATCGTGGGCTCCTCCACCTGGACCACGACACTGGATGGGGTGACAAAGAAATCATTCCGGGAGGCACACCGGTTTGTATGAGCGACACAGGTTTCTAATCAGCTGCCGTCGTTCGTGGCATGCTCACGGAGGCCATTGCAGGGGCTGGGCGCCCAAATCTGTGAGAGGAGAGGAGAGGAAAACCATGGCAAAAACAAAACCCCAACGGCTGCCTATAAACAGGCATCTGACGGTCCCCTCCCAGCTGCCATGCGCGCCGCTCGCTTTTGCCAGCGACGCGGCGGATTCCGAGCCAGGCGCGCAGTGGACGGACGGCACCAGGGCTTGAAGTACCGCACAAAAGCACCAATCGTCTGACTACCGGATCTGCTTGCGCCAGGGCTGCCATGATTGGTGCACCGGCCACGCCGAGGCGGCGCCGCCTGCCCAGAGATCCACACACATGTACGGTATCCTTATCCCTCCAACAAGTCCCGGCTGATCGGCCGCACGCACAGGATCTTCCCCGTCTGCGCCGCGTGGTTGGCGTGCGTGCGTTTGCCGGGGCCCACTCTTGGCCGCCGCCGCACATGCGAATCTCGGTGGCCACGATATGGTTTCTCAACCGTGTCCATGGAGGGTGCGATGGATGGGTCAGTAGTCACAGACTCTGGACGGTTCACACGCTCGGGGCCAATGCTACGAAGGCCCAGCATGGGCAGGCGACATACCATACATACACTGGTAATATCTATCCAGAGAACCGGGTGCAAAGGCGCACAAGGGCTCTTGAAGCACAAAGATCGCCGCCCGACTGCGTTTCCCTTCTGGATTCGATTGGACAAAGATGGGCCACCAACCACAGTCGCCACTTTTTTCGAAGGTCGAAACGCCACCGCCTGCGGGATGACGACGGGCACCTGGTCGCACAACCGGGGGGCGAGCACCTGCGTGTCCAGAGCGCCATCCGGAGTTCACGAGCGCGGTCAGAGTTCTGGGGCCGGGTCCGGAACTCCGGACGGGCCGAGTCAATCCACGCGAGCGCCATCCGGAGCCATGGCACCCCATACACGCGAGTATGGCACGGGCCGTCACGAACACGCAGATGCCAAGGCTGCTGCTCACTGGCGACCTGTCGTGGCGCACTGGCGAGATCACTGCCATTGCGATGTCGTCGTGCCATGGAGCTTTTCCAACTTGGCACCAAGTCCAGCGTTGCGTCCGGACCGAACTACTCACCCTCGAGTCGGTCCGCGCTCAGAATCGCCACGTCCGGGGGCGTCCACCTCTCTCACCATCACCAAGAGCACACGTAAGAGTATGTTATCTTTTTGTTTTGCATTGCTTCCTTCTTTCCTGCCAGTGTCGCGTCGCCGCTTGCGCCTCGGCCGCGTCTAAATGATGTCAAAGACCTTCTTGAGCTTGATCACGAGCTGCCAGTCCTCCTTCTGGAGGTCCTCCCGGAACAGCTCCTTGAGCGCATCAATGCTCGCGCGCGAGAGCTGCGACACGAGCTTGTTCTTGTGGTCAAAGTGGCGGCCGTACATGACGCTGCTCTCGTTGTCGATACGCACGGCCACGGACGCGCCCTTCTTGGCGCGGTCCACTTCCTTGTGGTCGCGCTCGATTGACGCCACGCGGCCCACGAGCAGCATCCCGGCGCTCGGCACGACCAGCGGCGTGCCCACCTTGAGGATACCCTCCTCCACGTCCACGCCGAGAATGATCGGGTCCTTCTTGTTGAACACAAAGTTGGGCAAAATCTTGAGCACGCACGGGAAGACAGCGACATCGGCCATCTCCTCACGGCGGATTTGCCGGAACTGGTCCATGTACGCCGTAAACTGGTCAAACAAGTGGTAGATAATGTCGGCCGTGAAAATGCGCACGCCCAGCTCCTGCGCGAGCTCGGTCGCATCGTTGTGGACCTTGACGTCGAACGCCAACACGGTCGCAAACTCCTTCTGGTGCTCGAGCTGCACACTCGCACGCATCACATCCTTCTTGTACACGGGACCAATGTTGACGCACGCGACCGGGATCGGAGGGTCACACGTACGCAAAAACTCGAGCAGCGCCTCGAGCGCACCAAGCGTCGAGGCCTGGACCATGACACCGCGCTTCGTCGCCTTGACCGAGTCCAAGATGCCCGTGAGGTCGGACATGACCGCGTCCTTGAGCTCCTCTTCGTCGTCGTCCGGGCCGACAACGTAGATCTGCGTACCAGCAACGGCACGCTCGAGGCCGTGGGCCGCAATCTTGACACCCATAGCGGCCTTGATCTCCTGGTGGTGCACGTACTCACCCTTGATACGGATCTCCTTCATCGGGTGCGGCGTTAACAGCGACCGAATGGTCGTGACTACTGGCCCGTCTAACGTACAACACACGATGCGGTCGCCCTCGTGGAGCGTGCCGTTCACGAGCACCGTATCGATGGTCGTACCGAGACCCTCGATGACCTTGACCTCGAGGACGGTACACTGGAGGATGTCAACGAACGCAAGCGACTTGGCCATGCGCTCCTGCGTGAGCTTGGTGAGCATCATGAGGAGATCGGGCACGCCCTCACCCGAGATCGCACTGGTCGGGATAAGCGAAACCGTGCGGCCGAGGTCCTTGTTCTTCCAGTAGATCTCAGCGTTCAGGCGCTGCTCAGCGAACTCGACCATGATCTGCTTCGTGCGGTCCTCGAACTCGCGGATCACGTGCTCGTTCTGGTGCTTCAGCGCCTCCTGGATCGGCATGTCGGGCATGGTCTTCCAGCCGTAGCAACGGTCAATCTTGTTGAGCGCGACAACAAACGGCGCCTTCTTCTGGCGAAGCAGACGCAACGACTCGAGCGTCTGCGGTTCGAGGCCGTGCATGATGTCGACCACCAAGATGGCGATATCACACAGCGACGAGCCACGCGAACGCAAGTTCGTGAACGACTCGTGGCCGGGCGTATCGATGACGAGCAGTCCGGGCAGCTTGTAGTCAAGCTTCATGGTCTGAGCGAGGCGCGCGGTCTTTTGCTTGATAGCCTCCACGGGGAAGAACGTCGCACCAATCTGCTGCGTGATACCACCAGCCTCACCGTCCTGGACCTTGGTCTTACGGATGTTGTCCAACAGCTTGGTCTTACCCGTATCGACGTGACCCATGATACAGCAAATCGGCGAACGCAGGTTGTCGGTCGAGACGTTCGCGAGGGCAGCTTCTTCGCGCACACGACGGCGCTCGGCGGCCTCGGCCTTCTTGCGGTCGGCCTCCTGCTGGGCCTTGGAGCGCTGGCGCTCGGCCTCGGCGTCCTGACGCGCCTGCTCCTCCTGCTCGGCCTGGCGCTTCGCGAGCGCGATACCCTGCTGGCGCAGCAACTCCTGCTCCTTCTGCTGCTCGAGCAGCAGCAGGTCCTCGTCGCCGTCGTTGTTGAGAATCGCCGCCTGTTCCGTGACCGACTGGAGCTTGTCCTCGAGCGAGGCCACAAGGTCGCTCGACTCCCAGTCCTCGTCGTCCCAGGCATCGGGCGCTTCTTCCTCCTGGGCGGGCGCGGCCTCCTCGTTGTCGGCCGCCTTCTCCCAGTCGTCCTCGTCCTCGCCGTCGTCGCCGCCGCTGTTCTTGTCATCCTCGTCGTTCTGCTCCTCTTCTTCCTCCTTCTCCTTGGCGGCCGCCGTCTTCTTCTTGTTGTTCGTGTACACGACCTTCTTCTTCTCCTCGGTCGCGGGCGCCGCGACCAGACCGGCCTGCTGCATGGCCTCGAGTGCAGCCTGCGCACGCGCCGCCTTGGCCTTCTGGGCCTTGGTCATGTACGTGCCCTCTTTCTTCTGGCGCTCAATCTTGGCCTGCTTGGCCTCGCGCTTCTTGCGCTTGAGCTCTTCCTCACGGGCCTCCTCTTCGCGGCGGCGCGCCTCTTCCTCGCGCTCGCGGGCCTCCTCCTCGAGCCGCAGCTTCTCGAGCCGCTCCTGCTCGGCGCGGAGCGCGGCCTGGCGCTCCATGAGCTTCTGCGCGGCCGCCGAGAGCGGCTTCTTGGACGCGGCGCTCGCCGGCGCAGCGTCGTCGCCCTCGCCGGCGTCCTTCTTCTTGCCCTTTTTCTTCTTGTTGTCCTTCTTCTTGGACGCGCCACCCGCCGACGGGTCCAGGCCCAGCGACGCCAGGTACGCGGCCGCCGCCGCGTCCACTTCGTCCTGGGTCTGGGGGGTCGTCGCACTCTCCGGAGCGCTTTCCGTGGTCGTGGTGGTGGTGGAGGTCGGCGCCTCCTTGGCCGGCGCGTCGGCAAACTCATTCAGCAGATCGTCCCAGTCATCGCCGCCGGCGTCCGCCGCCTTCTTCGGCGCCTGCTTCTTCCCCTTCTTCGGCGGCATGGTCCGTCCGTGTCGATAGAACTCGCGTTGTGTGTGGTCGGGCCCGATGAGCCCTCGTGATGGGTTGACTGGCGGAGGGACCCGGGACGGGGAGGTCGGAAATGTCGGAAATGTCGGAAACTCGTCAAGTTTGTCGAGAACGTCGAAAATGTCGGGATTGTCGAGAACAGCGAAACCACATTCCGAAATCCCAAACTGTCCCAAACGGTCCCAAACTGTTCCGAAATCCCAAACTGTTCCGAAAGTCCCAAACTCTTTCCAAAAGGTCCCAAAGTGTGAGAACCGATACGGCATCGTATTTCATAGGAAGAGACAATAATTGGGCGCGTGGCACCATTTTCACACTGGCGACTCGTGCATTGCGTGGTGCTCGGCTGCGGTCTCACCCTTGGCGTGTTGCGCTCTCCTTCGGTGGCCATACGCCTAATTGAAAACGGCGCAAGTTGGGGGCTCAGGTCTAGAATTCTATGGCCCAACCTCTGACGGTCTCACCTTTTTGAGGTGGAAGAGTAAGCTCAAGACTGTCGCGCGGTCGCCCTCGTAGATCTGGAGCTTCCGCCTCAGGAGACCTATCGGCAATGCCTGGAGAACAAGCACATACAGACATGTGAATGTATAGCTGACGGATAGCACCTTCAGAGAAACGCTGAAACTGTACCTTGTTGGATCGCAGTACGTCGAGCGCCTTGGCAATGTTGTGGAGCGCGTGGGCACGCGCGACCGTCTCGTCGCGGCACACGCCTTCCATGCTGCGCAGGTGCTCGAGCTTCTCGACGATCGAGCACAGCAGCACACCAGATGAGAACTCGTGCAGCGGCGCGGTTGGGTCCTAGGATTTTCATATGTAAGGTACACGTGAACAGCCCACGCCCAGACACCAATCACGTACGCGAAAGGCGTCGACATTCGCAAGCTCGACGCCGAGCTGCTGGAGCCACCGCTGGAGCTGCATTATTTGGGTTGCAGTGTATCCGGTCGTTGGCGCCGGTGCTGGGTGGGGCACGGCCCTTTCGATCGCTCGCGGAGGTACCGCCGTGTCAGACGAGATAATCATTGCCGGCTCGCTCAAAGAAATCGCATCCGTGGTACCAGTCTCCCTCTTCTCCTCAACCAGCTCTGATGTCACAAGGCCCGACGTCTCAGCTGGCGAATCATGTATTTGGTCTACCACGGTGACTCGCTGTGGCAAAATGTCTTCTTCATCGAGATCGTGGTTGGAATCCGCCAACTTTTCAGCTCGTTGCCAAGGAACGATGTCGTCGTGCAGCTCGTCCACGGGCATTGATGCCTGTTTCGTGGCACGAACCGTCGGCACAATATCATCGATGCCATCAAGCAGAGACGAGGCTTCCCACGGCACACAACAGGAGCCTACGAGCGCCGTGAGGTTGCCGTCGGTCTGCAGTTCTTCGGCCACGAGCTGGCTCGCAGGTACATCGAACATCAGCGATGCCACCCGTGGTTTTATGTCTGGAGGGCTGACCACAGCGGCTGTATTAGTGGCCGTATTGTCAATGGGCAAGGATCGAGGCGGTGGCGGCGTGGCTGTTTTTACAGTCCTTTCAGGTGGCACTCGACTCACAGTGGTCTCAGAACTGTCGAGGGCCGTTTTGAGCTTGCGTGTGTCTTGGTCTTTACACAACTGCATGACATGCCACAGCAATCCATAGATGCACTGCTTGTCGCCCATGGCCATTGCATCGACGGCTTGTCTCGTCAGGTAGACCGTTGGGATCCGTGGTTCGCTCAGGCTAACCAGGGCGGCAATCGCATTATGAAGATTGGCTCTGCGACACACAAAAGCACAACATCAGGACAAGTGGTGAGAGGTCCAACGGGATGGCGCAAGACATACCGGACTTCGATGAGAGTCTTTGGCGAGCCCTTGAAACTCAGGCGAGCAATGCCCCTGGGTTTTGTCTTGCACAGGATTTGGCTATCGGGTGACGAGAAGATGATGTTAGGTTACGAATGACACTGACTATAATGTTAAATTGCTGAACGTACCATAGCGCGACACCGTTTCGTAGACAATCTTCAAAGATCCCTGACGCCACCTACAACCCACGCTCCGTATCAGCTGTGCGTTCAGGTGTAGTTGAGATGGACATTTCCAACCAACCGCCATCGGGTCGACGCCCTCTGCCTTCATCCAGCGCTTGACCACGTCGATCTGCTCTGTCGTAATGTACGGCCGCCTGCGCACGGCCTCCTCATCGACGGCACATGTGGGCATCGACGTCAGAACAGCATGATCGGTCTGTCGTCTGGACAAAGACGACCGTGGTGCCAACGGACCATGCAGTTCGCGCTGCACGTGCGCTAGAATCGACCAAATCGACAAGCCGCAGTCCGCAATGGTGTGGCCCTCAACCAGCTCGACGAGCTCGTCTGCCGTGAGTGTTAAAGCGGGCGCCGGTAGCACGTGGCATTCTTTCAACAGCGTCCACGCTGTCGTGAGATTGTGGCGCCGCTCGGCCTTGGTGCGCGGCTCCGTCGTTGCTCCGCGTGGGAACAGCCCGGTGCTGCTACGGCTACTGCCACGTGGCTGGGAGGGAGACTTTATGGAATGGAGCTTGTGGCGGATGGTGATGCTACCACGACGACGAGCGACAAAAGCAGCGAGTGCGCATAGCGCGACGCCATCTTGGAGTAGTGACGTCGACAACGGCGGGTTGTTGTCGTCCGAGAGAGCTGGTAATATTCCAAGCGATGCCATCCACCGCCAAACCCCCGACACTTGAGGGTCCTGCACTGTCGCCATCGTCTTGGTGGGCTTTTTCACACGGCCAGGAGACCGTCGCGTCAGCGCGCTACCAGCTCTTTCCCGGTTCTCGGATCGCCAATTCTCCTTCTGGACAATGCTTTCCCCGTGCGCCATCGAGGGATTGCAGATAGGCCCCGGTAACGGCGTTGGTGTGGCACTGTTGCATACGGTCGTAACCGTTGATAGCCGACGCCGACACGCACGTCGCTCAGATGTCTTACGGCCGTCCGCTGGAGTCGAGGCCTCCTGAAGCTCAACGACAGAACCTTCCAACTCCACGCGCCCTCCTCGGTCGTGCATGTGGGCCTCGAGGGCGTGCTCTACCAGCACGCGACGCACTTGCTCTTGTTCAGTGTCTTGCTTCCGCGCCGCTGCGTCTTTTTCCATCGCGATCCGCCGTAGCACTGAGACGACCGCTGTGATCGCCTCGACGTCGCCGGCGACGACACGCGCCACGCACGATGCGCTATTCACGACGAACAGTGCATCGCCGTCGTCAGCGCTGCCACGCTGGGCGGCAAACGCCACGGCAAATGCCACGGCGGCGCGCACATTGCCAGTCTCCGCGCTCACTATCACCCCTAGATCGGGGTCCTTCTCCTGCAGCCAGCGCGCGATCGCCGCCAGCACGTCGCCGATCCGTAACTCCTCGAGCGCGTCGACCAGAAGGCACGACGCGAGCGGCAACGAGTTGATCCAGTGGACGAGCTTACGCGCGCGTGCCATAGACGACGACAGCGCCTCGCGCGCCATGATGCCATACAGTCAGTCTCCCTCTCTATCTTTCTTCCGGTGCGCGACGATTCAAGATCGCGATCCCTTGTTTGGAAACACATAGGTGTGATATTGCTATTTGAGGGTTTAGGTGAGACCGTCATCTGTTGACGGCGCTGGGATGGCTCTCAGCGGTGACGGAAAAACGCCGTCAACATGCCCAGTCAGCTAATCGAGCAGTTCCATCGACGCGTGCGATGTGCCGTAAACGCCGTAACGTTAGGCGATTGCTGAGTGCATCCCAGACACATGGGCTGGAAGTTCCAGCGGAAATGCCATTCCAATGGACTGACCGAGTCAGTGTCTGCGTGTCGCACTTGGCGCCAGTCTGGCTCACAATCATCCAAACAAACACCCACGGTCTCAGCAGCAGTGCTGCTGAGACCCCAAGCGCGTCGTTGTGATTTTCGTAGAGCATTGTGTAGCCTCCGGTGGACAAACCCCCTGACGTGGCCCTCCACGGCGGCGGTGGGTGCTGCGCATGACAAGCCCTCGCTCTCTATACAATCCTCACCCTCTCTGACTTAGTGTTGCTGCCTTTCTCACTCCGTACTGTGTTGCTCAGTGACTGACTGACTGAGCAACACAGTACGGAGTGAGAAAGGCAACTACCGGTACCAGCTTCTCGACGCACATTACTACTGAACGTATCGTTCGATTTTCCAGGGCGATTGCGGAACCCGCATTGGCGTCGTTCGATATCGAACGGCGTATACGATCCCGGCACGCACCCGCCCGCTCAAGTCAGAACAAGGCTGGTGCCAATTTTTGGTTGCACCCAACAGACACCTGACCGGGTCAGGACCCTGGCATGATGGTCAGTGGCAACACGACAGGGAGCCCAGGTCGCAAGTGCCATGATGCAGCAGAGACGCACGATCGAAACCGATGGACCACCAGCTCGACCGTGCACTGCCGGTCTCACCCTGCGCCATCAGTCAAGTCATGTACGAACCCCGGAACGTTCGAAATCGAATGCTTCGATAGATTCGGAACCCCGCACGCCATCCGTGGGCCACGCACGCCACGCGCGACTGTGTTGGGACTGCGATGGTGGACGCACCGGTGGACACAGACCGCCGGCTTTGGCGTCGGCAAGATGCTGCTC
>JAADVT010000484.1:0-24431 GCA_023335895.1 Pythium rishiriense
CGGTTGCGCTTGTGGTTGTGTGAGGAGACGCGCGTGACGGTCTTGCCCGAGACGCAGAGAGAGCGGAAGGAACCGTCGTCGTGACTGGTTGAGTGTGCTGCTGGAGGAGCGAAGGCTGGGGAAGCACGGAGTGGGATGGCGCAGCCGTCCTGTCTATAGAGCGCAACGCCGTCCCGTCTGAAGCTATTCACTGGCGGCAAATGGTTGCGAGTGCCTTTCGATAGAAAAACCAAGTGGTTTTCGATTCGAATCCGCGTGGTTTTTGAGACGGGTACGGGCACTCGCGCGGGGTTCAGAAACGGTTCCCAGCCCCGGAACAGCTTTGGGAGATCGGTCCCAGATTGGTGGGACCCGCGATCTCATTCGGATGACTGGACGCATTTTTGCCTTGTGGACTTTGGCGGAATGGCGACATTGGACATCGGACCTGTGTCCTGTGGAGGCGCTCACCACGACAGCCGCGCCGAATGGGAGGGAAGGAGACTGTGATTCCCAGAGCAAAAACCACGTGTCCGTCCCATCCCCCGCGGATCGCCTCTTTGTTCTGGGATACCAAGGTGCTGGAATCGTCCGCTTCCCGCCCATGGATGGACCCACACCATGCGCTTGTGGTGTCGGCGGAACAAAACTCCGCATGAGAGTAAGTACGTCAGACCTAAAACGGGACGCACCGTGTACGTGCGATGCGAATCGCTTTCCCGAAGAATGATCTCCAGGAATCATCTGTGAGCTACACATTGCTCTCTGTCCAGAACCACTCTTCCATGGGGAACAGACCCACTCTTTTTCTTTTCTCTGCGGGTGGAGAACAGAAAAACTCTTCGCGTTTCTTCGGTGAAACCGATCCAACAGGGTTCCGAATGTGTGGAAACTGTGTTCCGCCAGATGAGCCAGCTTTTCACGTTCAGGTAGTCGCAAGAGCCGGGGCGAACTGATCTGACAGTGTGGACCACACAAGATACGAAGAAACCGGTTTTAATCAATTCTACCGGTACAGATCGGTACATTACCTGAGCTCCTCGATGGATTCAGATCTCACGCGACCATCACTCCCAATGGGTGTTCTGGGTGCACCACAAATTCCGCCAACGCGCGATCGCGTGGCTCTCTCCGACGCGGCCGCAGACTTCCACCGCGTTCGCACCCAACGGGGTTCGCGTGCACCTGCCGGTGGCGGCCCTTTGACTTCCATTTTTTTTCTCTCTCTCTGAGATGGTTCGCTTGAATTGAAAGTGACAATCCACCCGCGGTCTGTGTTCGACCTCGGGGCATCTGTCCTTGGGACACTCGCCAAGTTTCCTGCTCGCATCCAATCATGGCGAAGCGTCTCTGGAGCGTGGTCTGGTTGGCCGTGTGGGGCGGCGTCGTCGCTGCCGCGTCGGCGGAGCAAGCGGACGTATGCAGCTTCGCGTGGACGCGACTGTTTGTACGCGACGGCGCCACGGCCGCGCTGGTCGCGTGCCAGCCCCATGGGAGCAGCGCCATCGACCCGCGCTGCGTGGTCGCGTGCGACTGCCGCGAACTCCAGGCGTCGCCCGAGACGAGCGTAGATTCCCTGTGGGGGATCTGCGAGACCACCACGACGACAAATAGCTGCGTGATGACGGCGACGCGGCGCGACTGCCGCGTGACCGCAGGCCGGACCGCCGTCGCGCGCCAGCTCGCTGGAGAGCCCAACGTAACGACTACGGCGCCCACAACACCTTCGACACGACCGACCACAACGACTGCGCCCCCCACGACGCGACCGACTACAACGAATCGACCAGCCACGACGACACCAACGCCACCGGCCACGACGACGGCGGTGCCAGCGGCAACGCCGCCGACCACCACCACGACAGCGCCACCACAGACGACGACGGCTCCAACGACGGCGCCGCCAAAGACAACGGCGGCGTCCGCGACAACACCTGCCGTGTCGACCACCACGAACGCGTCGTCCTCGGGCGGCGGCACGGACCGCACGACGATGATCGTCGTGGTGGCCTGCGTGGTCGCCGTGTTTGCCGTCGTGGTCGTGGTCGCGATCGTCCGCGCGGCGCGGCGCTCGCACGACGACGACCACCACGTCACCCCCACAACGCCCGCAGACGACAGCAGCCTCGCCTACAACGCGCCGGCGACGCTCAAAGTGCGCGCGCGGCCAACCCACGTGACGCCCTTCAAGCCTCGACCGAGCACCGGCGGCGACGCCCGGCCCAGCCAGGCCCACACGGAGCGCACGACGCTGGCCATGAGTCCGCGCGAGTCGGGGTCGCTGCCCGTGGTCGAGTTCAAGCAAGAAAGCATGGACGACGACGACGTCGCGATGCTCGAGAGCTACGCCAACGCGCGCGCGTTCCAGGACGGCACGTTCCTGAGCGCCGTCAACTTTGACGACTCGTCGCGCTCGCTCGACGTCGACGCGTACCGGCGCAGCGCGGAAGTGGACGATGTCACGCTCACGACTGCCAGCAACAGCTCGGCCTACTGGCGTCTCCCCGAGGACACGCTCTGCTTCACCGACGGTGACGAGCTGTCTTCCAGGGGCTTCGAGGCGAGCGCGCGGTCGCGGTCATCGTTCACCGACGCCGTCGAGCCGCCACAACCACGCAAGCACACGCCAGTCGACTTCTGAACGCTCACAAAATCGCCTTGTAGCTTTTTTTTCTCCTTTTTTAAATGTAATCGACGTATTCCGACATGCCAAACACGCATCCGTCTCGCCTGACAAATTGATACTCTCTGCTAAGCCTCACCGCATGCTCGGTGACCGCTTGAACGAGTTCGGCGACGGCCTACGGCCGACGGCTGGCCATGTGGTGGATGCCGACACCCCGGCGAGGCCACGCAGTCGCTCGATCTCCCGCTCTGTAGCCACTCGGTCCGCGGCCTCCAGCACTCGGCGCAGCTCCATGGCCGCGCGCTCGGACGCGAGCTGCGCGTCGGCGCGGCGACGGTCTTCCTCGGCGCGACGCTCCCTCTCCTCGATCCAAAAGCGGTCGACGTACGCCAACAACGAGCCACAGTGTTCACTGCAACCATAGCCGCGATCGTCTCCCTCGCTGCTGGCAAAGCCAGCGCTCGAGACGACGCGTTTGGCGTGCTGCAGGCGCTTGGAGCTCCGCCGAGGCTGCGAGTCGGAGGAGACCTGGTCGGTGTCACCGATCTCATCATACTCACGGGTCTCGACTGTCGGAGCCGCTGCCGTGGGCCCTGAGCACATGAGTTCCTCGTCGTAGAGCTGTACGTTGACCAGCAACTGCGGTGTGAGATCGCGACGAAGCGCGTGGTCGGCGTGTCTGTACACCTTCAGGAGAAACGCGGCGCGCTGCATCACGGCCGCGGTCGAGGTAAACACCTCCGTGTTGCACTCGCCGTTGACTTTGTCGGCGATGGAATCCCAGCGCGCGAGCCGCTGGCCTGACGGCGCGGCGTGGGGCCGCGTCTGGAGCACGGCCGCAACAGGCTTTCGTCGCTTGCGGGCGTGATCTTGGCCATTATTGTCGAGTGCCGGCGTGACGGGACGGGCCTAACGAATGTGCGACGAGGTTGTCGTGTTTTTTGGAGAGTCGAAGAAAAAGGAAGCTCCACCGAGAGACAAGGGAGCTTTGCCCTTCGCGACTTGCGATGCGAACATGGCCTCTCCGGAAAACAATCGGACATGAATGACAAAAAAATTAATATGAGGAGCTTCGTGACTTGAGCTTAGTAGCTTTTTCAGTGCCAAACACCACATCCAACTGATTCGAGCGATCCCGCCACCTTCGGTATCTTCTCTTGTCTCTGTGCTCACCACTCGTTCGTCGAGGTCCTCCCCGCACGGACCGCCTGGCTGAAGGCGCGCCGTTTCCCAACGCACCCGCCCGCCTTGTAGATCTCCACGGCGTCCTTGAGGTCGCGGCGCAGCGCGTCGACGCGCTCGTGGCTCGGCGGGTGCGTCGATAGGTACTTCGGTGGGCTGTGGCTTTGCTGTGCGCCCAGCGCTGTGTTCATCTGGATCGCAGCGCGAGGGTCGTAGCAGGCACGCGCCATCAGCCGCAGCCCGATCGCGTCGGCCTCGAGCTCGAGCTTGCGCGAGAAGGGCAGGTCCGCGGCGACCTTCACGAGCTGTCCACCACCTTGTGAGATTGGAAGATCTGGTTCACGTGTAAGGAAGTTCCATTTCGTAAAGATGAACGTACCAGGTCGCTGAGCGCGCCGTAGTCTGGCACGAAGAGACCCAGCAGGCCGTAGAGGAGCAGGCTAAACGAAATCTTTTCGGCGCCATGGCCTGAGAAAGAAACACGTACAAAAAGAAGAATAAAACGCACGTCAGCCATGCTGCAGCTTCGTACAAGAGTGGGTGGGAGGAACGCACGCGCGAGCCCGTGGGCAGCCTCGTGGAACAGCACGGCCGCGAGCGCGTCCTCACCGTTCAGCACCTTGAAGAGCCCCGAGTTGACAAACACCTTGCCGCCGGGCAGGCAAAACGCGTTGGGCTCGTCGGCCTCGAGCACGTGGAACTGCCAGGCCATGGGCGTCTGGCCGGCCGCGCTCGCCTGCTCGACGATCTTGCTGCCGACGCGGCGCACGGCGCGCGTCATCGGGTGCGTCGCCGGCAGCACGCGTTCGCTTTGCATGATCTCCTGATGACCGCGAAGAGACAGAACCACCGTCAGACGGAGATTCACAAGCTGAGAACGATCGTCAGAGGCACGCACGAGGTACGCGCGCTCGCCGAGGCGCTGCTCGCTCACTGGAGAGAGCAGGAGAAAGCCCAGTGGAAAGGGAGACCGTCAGGAGATACTATGGTATCACATCACAAAGCGAGGACTCCCCAACATACGTGGCGAGAGAAACATGACGCGGCGCCGGCCCGTGAGCGGCATCTTCTCGACGTGGCTCGCGACGTACACTGTGATCGGACCCCGTTTGCGGAGACCGTGGATACCATTAGCGGAGACCTTGGTTTTGACCAGTAGAGAGAGGAAGAGTGTGGATCACGTACGTCCCGAGGCCGCGACCAGGCCCACGACGGCCACGCGCAGGTAGGGTGGCGCACGACGCCACTCGTCCTTCCAGCTGCCGCCGGCCACGGGCCCGCGCAGCGGCGGCGGGCGGCGGCGTAGCATGGTCTCCGATAAATCAATTTTTTTGAGAAGAAACTGGTGTGTGTCATTTGTACCCCCTGGGGAGGGGGGATTGAGTCTGTACCACGTCGCAGATTGGCTGCTCCACATCTCAGGAAAATCAGGACGGCCTGATTGACCTGCCGGGGGCCGGCGCCGTGCCACGTGCGACGCGTCGGAGGAGACTCGGCCAACGGCCACCCACGACGCGGCTTCTCCGTCGCAAAAGACGAAACGACAGACGTGGCTGCGACTAATTTTGGCCCCCAAAGCGCCTCTTGCGTGTGTGTGAGAGAGAGAGGAGAGTCTTGGCCTTCTCCGCCACGGCCGCCGACGCAAGCACTCGACAAGTTGCATTCGCGTGTGGCTGCTTGGGAGTTGGACGGCCATGGAGAGTGTCAAGCCCGACCACGTCAACGTGGACGTGGCGGTCGACGACGACCGCCCGGCGTCCGAGCCGAGCGAGCCCAAGCGCTCTTCCTCGGCGTCGTCGTCGTCGTCCTCGGCCGCTGGTGCGTCTGCTCCGCCGCCGCCGTCGGCGTTGCCGGCGCTGGCGCCGGTCGACAAGACGCCCGTCGAGGACCCGCGCGCCCACCGCAAACGCGTCGTGTACGCGTCCAACGAGTTTGTGCGCGTCGTGCCCTACGCGTTCTCGTACCTGCGCTGGCTGCTGTACGCCGTGCTGCTCGTCGGCTCGGGCGGGCTGCTGCTCATCGTGAGCGTGTGGTTCCCCCAGGTCTTCACGCACGTCGCGCGCATCCGCCTGCCGGCCTCGTGTCTCGGCGACGCGCAGTTCATGCTCGTGCTCGTCCAGCAGGACGACTTTGGCACGACGTGGGTCGAAGTGCCCGTCCACCGCAGCCCCAAGCCCACGCCGGCGCCGTCCTGCTGGACGCGGCTCCGAGCGTGGTGGGCGCGCCGCCAGGCAGCCGACCAGGACCAGCCGCTTCCAGACGATGGCGCCACCAAGACCAAGACCGCCGAGGTGAGACCGTGGATCTGGTTCGAGTTCAAGAAGCACCGGTACGTGTACAACCACGACAAGGGCGAGTTCGAGCGGTACCAGGCCAAGGTCAAGGAGACGCTCGGCGCTATGCGCGGCCGCCTGGCCACCGGACTCGGCGCCGCGACCGTCGAGGACAAGCGCGAGGTCTTTGGACGCAACGTCGTGGACATTGACGCGCCGTTCATCCCGATGCTGCTCTTCACCAAGGTCGTGCACCCGTACTACCTGTTCCAGGTCTTCAGCGCCGCCGTCTGGTTCGCGCAAGGCTACACGATCTACGCCGCGACGATCCTCGTACTCTCGGCCGGCTCCATGGCCTGGGAGATCTACTCCGAGGTCGCCAACTGCAACAGCCTGCGCGAGCTCGTGCACTCGGACCACCGCGTGCTCGCGGTCCGCGACGACGAGGCGCCCACGAGCACGGCTGAGGCCGAGCTCGTGCCGGGCGACATGGTCGAGATCGAGGCCGGCCCCGTGGTCGCCGACATGCTTTTGCTGAGCGGCAGCTGCGTCACGGACGAGGCCTCGCTCACGGGCGAGGCCGTGCCCATCAACAAGGAGCCGGCCATGAACGGCGGCGAGGAGATCACCGACGCCGAGGCGCAGGTCCACTACAAGACGTCGTTTCTCCACGCCGGGTCGCTCGTCACGCGCGTGCGCGCCACGGACGAGCCGTGTCGCGCCGTCGTGCTGTCCACGGGCTTTTCCACGGGCAAGGGCGAGCTCTTCCGCAGCATTCTCTTCCCGCGCGCCATCGCGTTCGAGTTTGAACGGGACTCGTACCGGTACCTGGCCGTGCTCGCGACCATCGCGATCGCGGCGTTCATCAAGCGGCTCGTGAACTTCGCCCACCAAGGGTACGGCGTCGGCTACTCGATTGTCAACTCGCTCGATCTGATCACGATCGCCGTGCCGCCGGCGCTGCCGCTCGTGCTCTCGTCGGGCATCGGGTTCGCGCTCAAGCGGCTCGCGCGGGCCGGCATTTTTTGTATCGACGCCCAGCGCATCAACTCGTGCGGCCAGCTCGACACGTACTGCTTTGACAAGACCGGCACGCTGACCCAGGAAAGCATGGCGCTCGTGGGCTTTGACGCCGTGACCGACGCCGGCACGTTCGCGCCCTGCGCGCTCACGAGCCTCGGCGACCGCGTGCGGCTCGCGATGGCCACGTGCCACAGTCTCACCGAGGCCGGCGGCTCGGCCCAGGGCTCGCCGCTCGAGCTCGCGATGTTTGAGGCCGCGCAGCTCGCGAGCTCGTCCGTGCCGGACGAGACCACCAAGGCGCCCGTGAAAATCGTGACCGACGCGTCTGGCGCGTCGTTCCGCGTGGTCAAGCGGTTCCCGTTCGACGCGGCGTGCCAGCGGTCCAGTGTGGTCGTCGAGAACACGGCGACCAAGGAGCGGATCGTGTTTGTCAAGGGCTCGCCCGAGGCCGTGACCGAGATCGCGACGCGGGCCCCCGAGGGCGCGAGCCAGCGCACGGTCCAGTACTCGGCGCAGGGCAACTACTGCATCGCGTTCGCCGTGCGGACGCTGGGCGTGGACTCGTCCGTGGACGTGTTGGCGCGCAAGGCCGTCGAGGCGAGCGTCGAAGTCATGGGCATCGCGTTGTTCCGCAACGAGCTCAAGCCCGAGTCGGCGGGCATGCTGCGCGAGCTGTACGACGCCGAGATCGACGTGCGCATGATCACGGGCGACAACGCGCTCACGGCCGTGTACGTCGCGCGGGAGCTCCGCATGGCGTTCCACAAGCCCCACGTCGCGCTCGTGGACGTCAACGACTCGAGCGACGTCGTGTACCACTGCCTCGACAAGCTCGAGACGACCGACCCCGAGCAGTGGGAGCACCTCACCAACGCCAACGTCGCGCGGCTGCTGCTCGAGTACGACGTGGCGCTCACGGGCGCGGCCATCGAGCAGCTCAAACTGGACCTGAGCGACGACTCGATGAAGCAGCTGCTGCTCTCGACCCAGATCTTTGCGCGGATCCGACCGACCCAAAAGTCCTGGATCATCGAGCGGCTCATGGACTATGGCAAGATCGTCGGCATGTGCGGCGACGGCACCAACGACTGCGGTGCGCTCAAGGCCGCCCACGTCGGCTTGGCGCTTTCGAGCGCCGAGGCCTCGATCGTCGCGCCGTTCACGAGCAAGGCCAAGGCCGTGACGGACGTGCCGGTGTTGATCCGCGAGGGCCGGTGTGCGCTCACGACGTCGTTCCTGGGCTTCAAGTTCATGGTCTTGTACCCGGTGATCCAGCTGGGCATGGCCAGCACGCTGGGCCACATTGGCACGATGCTGTCCAACAACCAGTACATCTGGGACGACCTCGCGATCGTGCTCGGGCTCGCGATCACGATGCTGTACACGGGCGCGTCGAGCAAGCTCTCCAAGGAGCGCCCGCCGCTCACGCTCTTTTCGCGGACGATCGTGGCGTCGATCCTCGGCCAGATCGTGCTGTTTGTCGGGCTCTTCGCGGCCATGTTTGCGATCCTCAACGCGCAGCCGTGGTTCTGCCGTCGCGCCGACGGCATGAAGCTCGCCGACTACGCGAGGCGCGCGCCGTCGCTGCTCACGTCGCTGCCCTCACAGACCCGGGAAAACTGCTGGTTCTACCTCGCGTACCTGGACGACGTCAAGGACCTCGTGGACGACATCCCCGTGTCCCACGAGAACTCGAGCGTGTGGCTCTTTGGTCACATGCAGTACCTGTGCATCGCGCTCGCGTTCAACATCAAAGACCGGTTTCGCAAGCCCTTTTACTCGAATGTGTCGTTCACGGCGCTGTTCGTGGCGTGTCTCGGCGTCAACCTGTGGTTTTTACTCGACACGTCCGGCACGATCGATGAGACGTTCCAGACGCTGCCGCTTGCGATGAGCTACCGTCTGATGATGCTGGGCATGTTTGCGGCCCATTTCGTGCTCGCGGTCGTGTGGGAGGGCTTCGCGACGGGTGCGTTCAAGCAGTGGAAAGAAGAGTTTGACCAGCGTCGGCAGCGACAGCGGAACGACTCCAACGTGCTCGTCGCGCCAGTCGCCGAGGCGGACACGCAGGAAGTCCGCGTGGACATTGTTGCTGTCGCCGATGGTGTCTCGACCCCAGTCTCGGATGGAGAGCGCGCGGGGGATGAGGCGGTGGATGAAGCCAGTCTCGTAGAAGAACGCAAGGCGTTGCAACCGCAGCAGCCGACTGAGATGGCAGTGACGCATCTAGCGGTCGATTCATCAGAAGAAGTAGTGACAGCAGTGGAGACCACCGAGGGCGTGCCAGTGGCCGCCGAGACGATTTAATAGGTTGGTGGAGGACGGCCACGTTGCATTGATCTATCACGCTCTGATAACTTATATAGAACCATCGGTCGATCCATTCTCGTGGTCTCATCAATCCAGAGAATTCCCAAATGGGTACACTTTGGAATGGGTACAGATGTGTCACACGTCTCAGATGTGTCCTACGGGGTGCGAGAAAGAGACCGTCGTCATCGCCGTGGGGTCTCTATGGTTTCGTGGACATGTCCACCCCCGTGTGATCCGTTTCTCTGGTACTTGCATTTGCCAGTTCGCTTGCTCTCCCTTTCCACACGGGACGTGGTGGGTGGAGTGCACGATTGTTGTTTCTCCCTCGGCCATTCTCCGATTTCTAGTCTCGTCACCACAGCAGCAGCCACCTCACTCTGAAATGGACGAGCTGCTCTTCTTCTCCCCGACCTACTCGATAGCAGTGTTACCCATGCTATCGCTTGGCGCGCCCATGGGCGTCGTCTTCTTCCACAACCTTGATCCACGCATGGCCATGTCCGACTTTCATGCCCTTGTCGCACGCCGCCTTGGAGCGTTTGCCGGCGGAAGGAGCGACGCCGTCAAACTCTTTCTCTACCGGGTTGACCTCACGCTCGCGGCGTTTCCCGGTCGATCGACGTGGCGCTTCTTGCCGACGACGCCATTCAGCCAGCTGCGCCAACGGGCCAACTACCCGATCCCCATGGACATTGAGAACACGCTCTGCGACACCTTCAGCCACGCGGATGACATCATGGCGCCGCACGACCCACCACGCGTGATCCACGTGGTCGCTGAGATCATCCGCGACGTGCCAGCGTATGCGTTCGTGTCACAGCGGTTCAGCCGCGCGCGCCGCCTGCTCGGCCACGTGGACCCCGACGCGTTCGCTCAGCTCTGCGAGTTCTTGTCGTCGCCACCTGAGCTGCTACCTCCCACAACAACCAAGACGACGCCAGGACGACACTCGCCACGGTCGGACGATACCCCGCGCGCGCCGTTTTACCTCGCCAACGTCCCAGCGGTCGCCGAGCTGACACTGCCCGAGCGGAAGCTGTTGGTGCGGCCAGTGTTTGTCAAGCTTTTGGACGAGATCCTGCGTGCTCTGCCCGACAAGAAGCGCGCCGTGTACGTCACCGCGACCTCTGGTGCCGGCAAGACGGCGTTTCTCTGGTTTGTGCTCCACGCGCTGTGTCGACGCGGCCGCACGTCGAGCGGACAGAGCCTCGCGCCCCCCATGGATATTGTGCTCGACGTGCCCGGGCTCTTTGTACTGATCGACACGACGGGCCACGTGTTCACGGGGCCTCGGAGCGAGTGCTTCCGCGTCGAGCTCGCCAAGAAGCAGACGCTGTACCTCGCTGACCTTTCGCACGGAGACCACCGCGGGCTCATGCGAGAACCCTTTGCGTTTGAGGGCGACGCCAGCAACCGTCACCTCGATCCGTCTATCGGTCACGCATCGCGCATTCTCGTCGGTCTGCCTCGCCACCGAGTCGAGGAGCGTGCTGGTTATTTCCACCAGGCCACTCTGGTCAAGCAACTGCCGCCGTGGAAAGACGGCGAGCTTGAGCTCTGTCGCCGTGTGTGTTTCCCCGCGCTCGGCCGTGGGCTGTTGCTAGCACGCACGGCCTTTTGGGGACGCCAGCCGCTGTGGACGCTCGCGCTGGACCCGTCCGAGGGCGTCGGGGAGCACCGTCTCGCCGACAAAGTGAGCAGCATGGACTGGCTCGAGCGTCTCGCGGACGCGATCGTGACAAATGGGATCGCTGACCTCATGTGCGATTCACGATGCCACACTGAAGACGACCAACGGTTGCTAGACGAAGTGACCGAGTTGCTGGTCTTGCGTGGTCCACTGTGGCACAAACACGACAAGCCCAAGTTTTGGCGCTTCGGCTGGAGCTCGCCGACCGTGCGTGACACCGTGATCCAGCGCGTGATGGACTTGCAGAACAGTGACACGGCCTCGGCACTCCCAAGTCGGCTTCAGCGCGAAGGTCACTTTCGATACGTGTATCCAATCTGGTTGGATATGCGTCGGCTACAAGGCTGGGAAGTCGAATACTCAGACTAGATACGAAGTTAAAATAACCACCACGTTTGGGATTATGACATGAATGATGCTCACCAGCTCATAGAGGAGGTTGCTAGACGATCAGAACACTCGTCAACTTACTCTTCGGAGTTCAGATCAACCGAATCTTCGAGATCGATGCACAGCGCGTACTGCATGACATGCAGAGGCTTCGTAGTGAACGGCGATTCATCCTTCTCGCACACCTTTGTGTACCGTTGCGCCCTGAAAGTCGCGAACTTGTCTTTCGGAACGACGAAATAAAGTTCAAACCCCATCTTCGCCACAGTTTGGGATGCTAGACCGTTGCTGGCGCGCTCTGTGTTTTTGGCCTCGGTCAGCTCGCGCATCAAGTCTTCAAGTGCTTGACGCTGGATGGGGTATGCATCGCTGACCGTGATCTGGAAGAATCGATTGGGTTTCATGAGCGCATCAATGGCAGGAAAGGTTTTCGCTTTTGGCCGAGCGTACTGGCCAGTCTTGATCTCGCCGATTCTGTCAAAGACAGCAACCGACTTTGGGACGATTTCCAAGGTAGTCACTTCATCGGAGCCATCAAGCCGTCTTATCTTGTAGCGCCCACCTCTTGCAAATTCCTCGTGGACCCACGCTTCGAACACAATTCCTCTCGAGGCGGCGTCGTACGAGTCAGCTGGCCAGCGCAGGTAGAGCTGACGAATTTTGTTAGCCGTCACCGCTTTGCATTGTCGCTTCATCTCGCGGAAGGCGTACTTCTAGGCAGGCACACATTTGACTTTTTCGAAGGTGCACGTGCCATCAGCGTTCCTCACCACGCAGAGATGTACGATCCGATGACAAATTGAACTTTCCTTCGTGTCGATCACACCAATTTTTCCAATGAAACCAAAGTTGACTTCAATGGATGAGGCGGTCAACCTGTTCATGGCCGCGGTGAACTCATTAAGCTTGGATCTAACGTTGTCGGTGCACACAAGGGTGTCGCGAGCAGTTCCGCCAAAGTGATCGTACAACATTTGAACGGTTTCCGCCTCAACCGGTGAGTTCTTGAAGCATGCTTCGCGGCATTCCTGGAGTTCCTCGAGCGACCACAGAGGCATGAACAAAAGTTTTGGTGTCTTTACCTTCACAAATTGGTGGATCAAAGAGGGGTCAGGAGACAGTGTCACAATCATCTTGGCCGAGATGTCGCGAGAAACGAGCGGCTCATTGCCTTCGACGCCGTCGCAAAGGTATGTCGTGGTCGCTTTTCCCAAATATTGTCGAAAGCTGGTGTGCTGTGAACCACTGAGAATCGTCCCGTCCGCTTGTGACAGCAGAAACAAACCTTCGCAATCGAAGACGACGACCTCGGATTTGAGTCGAAGTAGCCTGAACAGGTACCACAAAAACGTGGTCTTCCCCACTCCAGGAGTTCCCGTGACGACGAAGGCTCGGTATCCAGTGGTTGTGCCAAGCATCGTCTCGGCCAGCTGCGGATACGCATCTCGAACAAACATGCTCGCTGGCTCGTTGGTGTCGCTGAATGTCGGGAGGATACGGGGATTGTCGGAGTGCTTCATAAATTGGTCGAGTTGCTTGGTCCAGTCGGGTGAGTTGACGTACGGGAGGCTACGCCACCAAACGGGTCGGTGGCCATCCTCCGGGGCCATGGCAAGGGCAATCACGCTCTTGTGCTTCGGCTTCACCGTGTCGAAAAACGGTAGCAAAAACGGCGTCGTTATATACGCCGAAACGGCCGAGTAGTCAACGAGGTCGCTTCCTTGGCCATGAAATAAACCGATCACATGAAGGTTCGACCGCAATAACCACACGGGTCCTGGAGACGCTTGTTCACAATCGCCGCGAGCTTTGCAAACTCAATTCCATTCGCAATTGTTTCCACGAACGACAGAAGCACAGACCGTTCGTTGGCGTCGACCACGACGGTCACAGAAATCGTCAGCTCGTCACGCGGGGCGGCCGCATCCACCACTTCGAGTGGCATAGGTGACACCGCGGAGGACGGTATGTCGACCACCGCGCGTGGTGATTGAGCCGGGGGCTCAGACGCTAACGCAGCAGTGCCCATCGTGACGGCAAGAGATGGAGACGAAGACGTGGATGGTGCTGTGTCAATCGATGCAGACGACGCTGTGTCCATCAATGCGGGTGACGAAGGGGGCAGAGGCGTGGACGATGCTGTGTCTATCGATACGGACGACGAGGGGGAAGACGACGCAGACGGTGCAGTGCGCATCGATGCGGACGACAAAGGCGAAGACGACTCGGAGGCCGGCACAAACAGCATCGGGTCAACCTGACTTGACGTTCGTGAAGGCACTGGCGGAATGCGCGGACCCGTTGGTAAAAGCGACGGCATCATCAATCGCGCGGGCGCCGAGAGTGGGGCTCCAGCGTGGGGAGCCGTGGCCGAGTTCATGGTTTTAGACCAGCGTACAGAGCTAGAACCGCACGTACAATGTTGCCAGGCGCGGGGAAAATGTCGAAATGAACAGCAAAGCCGACCGCGCGCAGCATTATTCCTCCCGCCCCTCCTTCACCCATCATCATTGTTTCCCTCTCGATGCGATAGATGGGGTGGTCTCGAACACTCCCTCCCAAAACGCTTGGTCAAGAGAATCGAGCGCCACCACGCAAATCCACGCGCATTCAGTGCCCACATACTCGCATTCAGCATAGAGTCGGCGGCGCATGGTGCTGCCGCCGTCGCTTGGGTCGTCTATTGTATCGGGTGTTTGGGGAAGGGAAAGATATCTCGAAGAATATCTAATCAGCTCTGCATCACGGCAACTTGTGGGGTCGATGGAGAATGGCCGCTTCGTCTACACGCACTTTCGTACCGTCGACAAACACGCCGTTCTCGTGCGCGACGCCCCACGCGTTCACGTTCACTTCAATCGCCGCGACCACAAATCCCGAGCGGTCAGTGACGAAATCGGCCAAAACGGGCGTTTGCAAGTCCACGCGAACGCGGATCCCACGGCGAGAAAGAACCGCCACCACGAGGCTGAGCACCTCGCGCTCGTCGCACGCTCGATTGCACAGACCCACACGCGCGTCGTCGTTGGCCACGCGCATTGCCAAGCGCAGTTTGGCCACCTCCGTGTCGTCGAGCGTCGCCAAAAAGTGGAGAAAGACAGCCAACACGTCGCGATCAACGTGGAACGCGTTGAGGAGGACAGATCGCAGTCGACCAGCCCGGCTCGCGATCGAGTGCTGGACCATATCGCCAAGCGTATTCGTGTCAAGAGCGACGCGGTCGAGGCGAATTTGATCGACACTGCCGCAGCCAGCGAGCGCGACCAAGCCGCGCGGCGAGACGAGCGCAATGTCGGGACCTGGTGTGGGTAGATGGTGACCTGGTGTGGGCCGATGGTGATGAATTTTAGGAGGACTCGCGGTCGCGACGACCGTGACGCTCTCGAGACGTGGACACTGCGTCAGCGCGTGGCAAATCAGAACGTCGATGGGCTGCAGACGGCGTTGCGGACGCGCTTCCAGGCGGAGGCTCTGAAGCGACGGCACAGTGCGCACAAATGCCGCCAGCGCCGCGACGTGGTCTTCGTCGGCGGCCCAGGCAAAGTTGAATCCATTCAAACACAAATGCGTGAGCTGCGGCTTGGGCACGACGGCAAACTGGTCCAGATCTGCTCGCGTGAACACTGGCAGCGCGAAGTTGGACTTGCGCAGACGGGAACACGCACGCCAGCACGCCGTCCACGACGTGGTCCAAGGGCAGCGCAGGATCGCAGAGCTCGGGGCCTCGAGAACCTCGAGCTTGGGGCACCTTCCGACGAGCTCGATCCAACTGAGCCTTTCCATCGCGAGTCGACCGAGTGACAGGTACCGCAGCCCTCCGTTCACCGCTCGCCATCGACGCAGGGCCTCGCTTGCTTGCTCGTAGAGGCCGTACATGGGCTGACCCCACGTCGCGGGCTGCAGCTCCGGGTCGGGCAACGCGAGGGCGCGCACGTGGCGACAAAGCTCGGACGCGGCCTTGAGAACCGCCGGCGCACGCTCGTCGTGCATGCGTGAGAGATCGAGCCATGCGAGTTTCGCAAACGGCTCCAGACACGTTGCCCAGCAAATGGGCCGAGGGATGCAAACACCCGCGTTGCGGTCGACGAAGGCGAGCACGCGAACGTGCCGCGCGTGTGGCATCGGTGCCAATTCACACCGAGTCGTAAGCTTGACCACATGGACGCGGTTCTTGGTGTGCTGGCGCGCGGCGCGAGTGCCGATGAAAAGAGCTCGGGAGACGAGTGCGAGGCACGCAAAGGCCCTACAGTCCGCGGGGCTGGCGCGTCCGCTAGAGAGAGGAAGCGACAGGAACGACGCCACGTGGATCCACACGTCATCGGGCAATGTTGTCTGTACGGTCATTGGAGGTGGCGACACTCGAAGACTTGGCAAATGAGAGCACTCTGTGGCAATGCGAGAGTGAGAGACAGTCGGCCGAGAGAACACGGAGTGGGTGAGAAAGGGACAGAGAGATGGCGAGCGGAGCAGGCCCGTCAGAGTCTACGATGTGTGATTGAAACTCTTCCGACTCTTCGGTATACACAAAAGTGGCGGAGCCTTTGCGATTACTTGTACCTGTTGCCAAGTTTTAAATGTCATGTCGCGTTCGTCGCACGTGGCTCATGGCAATGCTTTGACGCTGCGGTCGCGTCGACTTTATTTATCCCCGTGGCTTGCGAGTCTTGAGTTTTTTTTCGAGGCGATCACGCGCAGATCCACCGGATTTTCGCTTTGCAGGGGTAGTCGATGACTTCGAAGTGATGGGGAGAGGCGGTCGCATCATCAAGGAACCACCACCATTCACTCCGGCAGGGGAATCAGGGTCATCGACACCATCTCGATAATCTTCGTCATACTGCTTCTTTTTCCCTTTCGATTTGCCCAATGGAGGACGGCCACGTTTACGCTTCTGCACTGGGCTCGGTGTTGCATCAGAGTGGATCGTCGCGTTCGCCACATAGTCCTCATCAGGCAGCGACCTAGGAGACGGTGGTGCTGATGGCGGTGGGGGCGGCGGTGGAGGAGGTGAAGAACTTTCTGTCACGGATGACGGGAGAGGTGGAGCTTCTGGCACTGGAGGGATGTAGTTAACCGCGATATCCGTGACCTCTGCCTTCGGTTTCGCTCCCGCGAGGCCTCTCCCGGTTTTGCTTTTCGAGTTCTTCTTCCCCTTCTTCTGAGTTACCGATGACGGTCTGGCTTTCTTTCGTAGCTTCCGGCAACGCGTGCACTCGTACACTTCAGGGGGTTCTTCTAAATCGTTCACTCCACCACAGTGTGTGTGTTCCCACGCCTCGCACACTCCACACTGCACCATACGAACTCCATCGTCGAAATTCTTCTCCTGAATTCCGCACTTGCAGACAAACAGCCAGTCCTCTGACGCCCGGCACTTGAAACACCAAAATATTTCGTGAAGAGGGACTCGAACACAATCAATGTGGACCCAATGCTTGCAGTTGTTGCACTCCACCATTTCACGTCCGTCGTCGTAGTCTTGACCTCCAAGCCCGCAGCTACAAGACACAACCCAGTGTTCGTCTTCGCCCCAAGAGGCGATCACGGGGACCGCACCTCCACCGTTTGACATCGACTTGGTATTCTTCTTCTTCTTGGACCTCGCGCTGCGCTGACGTTCTATGATGTGTTGGCGGGCCAGAGCGATCACTTGCTCTTTTCCTTGCTTGGTGATTTGCAACTCCTTCAGTTTTGCACGCTTCCGAATCGCGATCAGAGCATCAACAGGAATAGGAGGCATGTCTGGATACGAGCTTTCCGGGTCAAAGTCGTTATCGCTGTCGCTCGAACTACTTTCCTCGGGTTCATCGAACTCTTCAACTTCCTCCTTTTTTTGCTCGTTGTCGTCCTCCGGCTCTTTTTGAGGTTCCTCTTCGTTATCACTGCTGCTGCTACTGCTGCTGTCATCATCACTGCTTGAGTCGCTGCTGCTTTCATTCGTTTCACCATTATCATCATCGCCGGGTGCGGGAGGCTCATGATCACTCTCTTTACCGGTGTCTTCTCCATCCGAAGAGTCAATACTGGACGAATCACTCGAATCAGAACTGGATTCGTTGCTGCTACTGCTGCTACTACTGCTGTCGTCAGTAGCGATGCGCGAAATCGCGTCCCGTGGGTCTTCAAGAGCAGTGACTTGGACCTTATTGCTGTGGGGTTTCGCATCTGTCGTATCTTCCACTAGCAATTGGTGTGAGCGCATCCCAGAGTTTCCCGTCTCTTCACTCGTTTTACTGGCATCATCTCCGCTGTGCCCGTCGAGTGCACTTGATTCGATCACTGGCTGCACCTGGAGTGTCGCCGTCATCTTTTCCAGCATCGCCGTAGGCTCACAGTGCATTGTAGTTTTGCAGATCCACTTGACGCGCTCCAAGATCTCAGGGTCGGGAGTGCCAGCGAGTCCGTGGGTATTGCCGGCTAGCCAATCCTTCAGGACCTCCAGAAGTACTCGTAATCCTTGCAACTCCCACTTGCTCAACACGAACGGGCACGTCGACAACATCTTGGCATAGTGAGCAGCCGCATACCATACTACACACTCGAACTCGGGAAAGAAGAACCGCCCTTCAATTTGTTGGCGCTTTTCCTTTGCATGACACCGCAAGTGGGTCACCATGTGGTACCCAGAGAGAAAGTTTCCGCCGAACGAGATCGAGTCTTCAGGTGTGTACACCGAGTGGATCCACCCCGACGGGAGCATCATCGTATCCCCTGCACGCATCTCGATCACCGTGCACTCGCCTGGCGGCACGAGATCGCCAAAGAATGGCGCTTTGCCATGCTGGTATTCACTTTCCCACTTGGCAAACCGGTCGAGGTTCGCGTCTGTCGGCGGGATCACCGAGAAAAACTAGCGCCACACGCCACAAACGGCCCCCATCAGCACCGCGCCAGAGTTGTATCGGCAGACACAGAGAGACAACGCACCTTGCGACCTTTGTAGAGATGGTACCACACCGAGGACCCGCCAAAGTCCACGTGGGACTCGGTGTAGCTCCCGGCGGCGCTCATGAGGCAGTACAGGCGTACCTTGGGCTTGAGCGCGAGCTCCTTGCGCCCCGTCGCGGTCTTGGCGCCGACTGCGGTCCAGTGTTTCTCGACCCAGCCAATCTCGCGCACGACTTTGGGCGGCTTCACGATCGTCTCGAGCTTTGTGCCCGTGCACTCGAGGCTTATGAGGTTCAGCACGCGGTCGCGCTGGGCCGGCGCCAGCGCAAAGTACTGCATCCACTCGCGGAGCTTCATCTCGGCCGCGAGCTCGCGCTGGGATGCGACCTAAGTACCAGCGACCCACAGACAATCCATCAGGTTCGACCGAACCACCAAAAGAAAAATTTCCCAACGGAGCCCCCGAGGACGCACATCAATGGCCCGCACGGCGCGGTCGCGGCCGATCGCGGCCTCCAGATCCGCCAGCGTCAACGCATCCTGCGTGGGCACTACACCAACCCACGTCGTCAGTCCCCATCGTCCCAATCAATCCCCAGTGGGGCTCCAAAGGTTTCCGCACCGACGAGGTCGAGCTGCGCGGGCGACGCCACCAGCAGCGGCGCGCGGAAGCCCGTGGCGTCCAACTGATCCCCGTACCAAACACAAACACAATTAGGAAGAGCCAGCCACGATCCCTCGCCCAGACCACCACCACGCACATAGTCCTTGTCGACCCGCTGGCCCTGGGGCACGTGTGTGGCGGCGACACACTTGGGCAGCCGCGAGACGCGCACGCCCGCGGACTCTCCGCCGGCGCGCGTTACGGTAGACGAGTCGATCACCGAGCCGTCGACGCGCCGCTTGGGCGCCATGGCGCCGATGTCCCGGACCGCCACGGCGAGACTCATACACAGCACAGCTATCTCCCCGTTGGATGTCCCCTCCCCTCTCACATGGGAAACGGGGGAGGGAAAGGGAAAGCCCCGTGGAAAGCGATACGAATCCACCTCACAAATGAGGTTTTACCGAAGTCCCGTGTCCGGATACTCGGTGGTGTCCCGTGACGGATAAAAATCCCTTGTTGGGATAACTCGGGAAATATGCGGACGGCACCAACCAACAGAACGGGAGATCCCAGGAGATCACCCACCACATCCATCGTCGGCACCTTCGGACCTCGCTCGCTCCGGCCATGGCGCAGTGGATGCTCTTGCGCAACGGCGTGCTGCTCGGCAGTTCCGTCTCCATCACCACCAGTGGCAGTGCCACTGGCAGTGCCAGCGGGCCGCTGCGGCGGTTGCGCTGGCTGGCGACGCCGCGGCGCCTGTCCTCGGCGCCCGACCGCCACCGACGGAACCACTTCAAGAGCAACCGCGACTACAAGGACAAGGCCCGCGACGACGCCAAGCCCAAGGTCGCCAACTGGAATCTGTTTGACAGCGCTGCCACGGGGAATGCGCCATCGGCCGGCGGTGCCAGTGGCACGGCGCGCCACACGGCACCCAAGAAACAGCGCCAGGCGTTTGGGCGCCGCGCCGCGGGACACGCCAAGAAGGACCACGACGGCCCGATCTTTACCAACAAGTTTCAGAATTTGTTGTCGTTTGCGTTTGACGAGGACGAGGACGACGAGCCCGCGCGCGAGGCCCAGGACACGCTGCGAACCGCGAAGAAGTCGCCGTTCGCGACGAACACGACCGCCAAGCCCCGGCTCGGCGCCGCCAAGAAGCGCGAGGACGTCGACGCCGACGAAAGCGACGACGACGACATTTTCGCCGACACGAACGACCTCGCGCTTTCCGAACTCGCGCTCGACCCGGAGGCAGTGGGGCTGCTCGACGATGACGTCGACAGCGACGGCGTGGCGATCCCCAAGGTCAAGAAGACCAAGCCCAAGGCCGAAGACGCAGCCAAGAAGAAGCAGCTCAAGCACCAGAAGAAGAAAGACGGCCGCTCGCTGCTCAAGACGTTCAAGTTTGAGAACTCGATCTTTGGCAGCGACGACAGCTTTTTCGGCCACGTGGACTGGGACGAGCGCGGCACCGAGAACCGCGAAGAGCGGCGCTTCAAGCGCCAGCAGCGCAAGACCGAGCGCCACCGCCCCAAGGTCGTGCTGCCGCCGCAAGAAGTCGAGATCCCGACGCGCATTCTTGTCAAGGACCTCGCCGACCGCATGAGCATCAAGTCCAAGGTGCTCATCCGCGCGCTGCGCGACCTCGGCGAGCGCGTGGACGACGACTCGGTGCTGACGAACGACATTGCCGAAGTCGCAGTCGAGTCGCTCAACATGATCCCGGTGCTGCTGCCGCCCGAGTTTGTCGACGTCGAGCTGACCGTGCCGCCCGAGGACTGCTCCATGTTCCCAGTGCGCCCGCCCGTGATCTCGGTCATGGGCCATGTCGACCACGGCAAGACGACGCTGCTCGATGCGCTGCGCAAGTCCAAGGTCGCGGCCTCGGAGGCCGGTGGCATCACGCAGGGTATCGGCGCGTTCACGGTCGAGCTGGGCAAGAAGTTTGGCAGCATGACGTTTATCGACACGCCCGGCCACGCGGCGTTCAGCGGCATGCGTTCCATGGGCTCGGAAGTGACTGATATCATCGTGCTGGTCGTCGCAGCCGACGATGGCGTGCGCCCGCAGACCAAGGAAGTGATCGAGCTCGCGCAGAAGAACAATGTGCCACTCGTGATCGCGGTCACCAAGGTCGACATGCACTCGCACAGCCAGGATGAAGTCGTGACCCGGATCGCGAGCGAGTTGCTGGAGCACGGCGTCGTGGTCGAGTCGATGGGTGGCGACACGCCGCTCGTGTGTGTGTCGGGCAAGACCGGCGAGGGCCTTGATACACTCAAGGAGACCATCGCGATCCACGCTGAGATCATGGACCTCCGCGCCGATACAGCACCGGCGGGTGAGGCTGTCGTGCTCGAGGCCAAGATGGCGCGTGGCGTGGGCCCACAGGTCGACGCGATCGTCAAGTGGGGCACGCTCAAGAACGGCACGGTCGTCGTGTGCGGGCTCGAGTACGGCAAGGTCCGTGCGCTGACCGGCCCGGACAACAAGCGTCTCAAGACTGCGACGCCCGGTACGCCCGTGCGTGTGATCGGACTCAAGGGCCTGCCGAACGCCGGCGAGGCGCTGCTCACCGTGCCCAACGAGGAGCGTGCCAAGGAGGTCGTGCAGCAGCGCGAAGAGATGATCCAGTGGGACCTGCTTGCGGCCACGGAGGAGGCCGAGGCGCAGGCCGAGGGCACAGAGGTCCACCACCGGCGCCGTCGGTACATGGGTGCGCACGCCAAGTCGCGCGAGATCGAGCTGCGCCGCCGCCAGGCCGAGGAGGAGGCCCAGCGCGTGGCCTCGCTCAAGGTCGGCGAGGACGGGTACCAGGCCAAGGTCGTGCCGATCATCGTCAAGACCGACTCGATGGGTGTGATCGCGGCCATCGACGACCTCATTGCGTCGCTGCCGACCGACGAGGCCGTGGTCAAGCGCATCCTGGGCGCCGTGGGGCCCGTGTCGTCGTCGGACCTCGCGCTCGCCGAGGCCACGGGCGCGACGATCTACCACTTCAACGTCAAGCACCCGGGCAGCATCGACCAGGAGGCTCTCCAGAAGGACGTGTCGCTCAAGGCCCACAACGTGATCTACTCGTTGCTGGACGACATCACCGAGCTGCTCGAGAGCAACCTCGAGGGCACCGAGGAGACCGAGGTGCTGGGCGCGGCCGAGATCGTCCAGGAGATCCCGATCACCAAGTCGGGTCGGCGCACGGTCTCCATTGCCGGCTGCCGCGTCACGGCCGGGTCGCTGAATATGCAGGCCAAGTACCGGCTCGTGCGCGACGGCGAGGTGGTCGCGAGCGACCTGTCCATGGACACGATGCGCCACTTCCAGGACAAGGTCTCGGAGGTCGCCAAGGGCCAGGAGTGCGGCCTGTTGCTCCACGGCGACACGCCGTTCCTGCCCGGCGACGTGCTCGAGGCGTACACGGTCAAGCTGGTCAAGAAGGCCGTCTAAAATAGGACATCCCCCCACCCCCAACAGTAGACTGTAATTTATGCCCCCCCCCTCCCAAAATGTTCAGTCCCAAAAAAGGTGGTTTTGGACTCGACCCCCGTCCTTTACTCGAGCATATACCCTCTTATACTGAATGCAGTCGTTCCCGACTCAATCTACCTATTTGTAGGTATTGATGACCTCTATTACTACATATCCTCCTAGAAGAGCATATGTGAGAAAAGGTGAGTGGCGCTCTCTCGTCTTCGTCGTCGTCTTCCCCCTTCCTCACGCTGTCGTCCCTATGTCGTGTAGTTTTCAAACGGCCACCCACCCGGTGCGACCCAAGCGCGCGCGCGAAAAAAGGAGCCCCCGTGTGAACATGGAGGCCCACGGCGTGAACCCGATGGGCATGCAGCCCATGAGCATGGGCATGGGCATGCCCATGTCCATGCCCATGGCCATGGCCAGCGGCGCGAGCGGCGTGCCCAACGGCCCGCCCATGGTCGGCATGGGCATGCAGCCCATGGCGCCGTACGGCGTCCAGCAGCCCCTGATGATGGGCATGAACGGCATGGCCATGGCGCCCATGCCCATGGCCGGCGGCATGAACCCGGCCATGCAGGCGGGGGTGCCCGCGGGCGTCGGGATCGCCGCGCCCAACGCGCCGCCGGCCGCACAGCCGCCGATCGCCGGCGCAGACTGGCGCATCCAGGTCACGCGCGAGCACCGCGCCAACTTGATCGCGAAAATGTACGTTTTGGGGGTTTAGTGTACGACTGGAGGGGGGATGTTGACACGATGGATTCTTATTCTTATTCCGGACAGCTACAACGAGCTCGTGCGTGTGTCGAGCGAGCCGCCGCCGGGCATCAAGCTCTGGATGAACGTCGCGTGGTACGAGCTACAGCTGTACAAGGAGTCGCGCACGCAGCAGGACTACATCAGCAAGATTTTCAACCGCCTCAAGACGCTCCGCGCGCAGCAGCCCGACATGAACGCGGCCATGAACGCGCAGAATCTGCCCAACAGCGGCATCCTCTCGCGACTCGACTTTTCCTACTACAACAATATGAACCCGCGCGCGGGGGCGCAAGGCATGATGGGCGGCCCCGGCCAGCCGCAGCCCGGGGGGTACCCGGGCGGTCCGCAGCAGTTCCCCGCCCACGGCGGCGGGGTCCAGGGCGCGCCGCCGCAAGGCCGACCGAGCGTCGGAGGACCGGGCATGGCGGCGGACATCCCGAGCGCCGGCACCGGGTCGACGCCGCGCAGTGCGGCCGCGGCCATGGGCATGCCCGGCGGCGCGCCCGGCGGTGCCCCGCGAAACCCCGAGGGCAATGTGGCCGACAATGCCGCCGAATACTGGCGCCAGCATGCCGCGCTCAAGACCAAGTACCATGAAGATGTGGAGAAAGTCCACAGCGCCTTCAAAAAGTACGTTGACCACATGAAGGACCAAAACGAGACGGACCAGAAGAAGAAGCTCCGGTACCTGTTGAGCTACGTGCAGCTGTGCGCGAGCGTGTTGAGTGAAGACAAGTCGACCCACCAGCCGCGGAAGCTTGAAGAGCTGGACAAGGTGTACAAGTACATCGTGAAGATCGTGAACCCATACTTGAAGAAGCTCCGGACCGAGACCGATCGGCGCAGCTTCCCCCCTGGCGTGAACGGCGCGCCCGGAGTTCCGGGTGGCCCTGTGCCTGGTGGTGGCGCGCCCGGCGCTCCCGGTATGAACATGATGGGTGGAGGCAACCCTGGCGTGCCCCAACCTGGCCAGCCGGGTCAGCCGCAGCAACAGGTGGCCGCAGCACAGCAGCAGCAGCAAGCGCAACAACAGCGAGCACAGCAGCAAGCCATGGCGAACCAGGCGGGCCAGGGCCAGCAGCAACAACAACAAAACGCTCAGCAGTCGGCCCAGCAAAAGCAGCAGCAGCAGTACCAGCAACAGCTTCAGCAGCAGCGCCAGCTCCAGCAGCAGCAGCAACAACAACAACAACAGAATGCACAGCAGCCACCGCAATCCCAGCA